>WBMZ01003014.1:255053-347677 GCA_013400975.1 Atrichornis clamosus
CTGATCCCTGGGCACAGGACAGGTGCTGATCCCTGGGCACAGGACAGGTGCTGATCCCTGGGCACAGGACAGGTGCTGATCCCTGGGCACAAGACACTTCAGTTTAGGGTTCTCCAACGACGCCTTCAAAGTAACCCTTTTTTTTTTTCTTATCTACAACATGATTAGAAGGTTCCTTGCATTTTTCCTTGGGGTGATAGCAATATGTAATTACTGCACTTAAGTCAAAGAGCAGCTTTTAAAGTGAGTATAGTGTACACATCTGACAAAACTGGGAAGAACATTACCTCAAGCCAAGCTGTTCTATTTTCCCTTCTCCTAGCTCACTTTGCTATATGATGCTTCACCAACACCAGGCTGTCCTTAACCAGAATGTAAATAGAAACAACCTAAAAATAGCATTAGAATATTTGCCAGCTCAAAATCTATTCATCCATCTCCACTATCATAATGAAGACAACAAAGCTGGCTAATTATACTTAATTCCTCTACCAAAAGCATAATACTTTGGCTGGCTAGACTGGTAATAATTTAACAAGCTGTAATAAAGATCACAGTATCTATCCATGCACATCTGTTATAGGGGCCCCTACATTAATGAAGACTTAGCACTTTGTATTCTCACCACAAAAGAAGTCCAAACATGTGTGTTCTAAAAGCCCATAACATAAAGAGGAATGTTTTCTGTTCATAAAATGAAAGAAAGAGGAGAATTGATGAGCGGTCTACTTAATTTAGTGTATTATCTTTGTGAGTTCCCATGTATCGATTTTGGCAGAAATAGAATCAAAAGTTGCTGTCGTTTACAACGGTAAGAAAGTCTTTAGGTAATGCCTGATTAGGTTTTAGCATGCAAAACCAAATTGCCTGGTTATTCCGAAGGTTATAACCTACCATAGCACAGACCTAATAGAAAAAGGAATGAGTAATATAGCAATAAAACAAGTTTTATTGGGTCATCGTTTTGTCACCAAACCAGTTTTTTTTACAAAAATATCAAAGCCAAGAGCTCTGCACTTATCCTGCAACATTCAGTAACCGCTGGCTTGCATGGTCACATAGATAAAAAGGGCTTCAGCAAGTCTGGTCTTAGTGTCACTATTATGTCTTTGACCTTTTTACAACTTTCATCAATGAAATTAAACTCTACTTATGTGAGATAGACCAAAATCACATTTCAGTCATGTTCAGAAATCATTTCTGTCATTTAGATTATTTGACTTTCCTTTGCCTTGGATGACACTGGTAGCTCTGCATGAAGTACTGCTTCAAACTTTGCTTAAAAGTACAGAAACACCTTTTTTTCCGTTACCCTCAGTTCAGGCTTCCCAAGCAGTTTCAAACACCACAACACTGAGAGACTTGTTTAAAGAGAGCACAAATTTCATGAGAAAATATGAGTTAAAGAAATGCGTGTCATCATATCCAGTCATTAAAGATGAGCTCTGTCTCTGCCAGGGGGAGTCAAGAGACGGGCTAGCAGTTCCCACTGGGATCTTCACTTTCCACCCATGGCTCCCATTTCCCAACTCTCAGTGGTATGCCATAATCTGTCTCGATGGAAAAACAGCCTGGAAAATGGTAATGTAAAAAACTCAGATTTAAAGAGGAGCAAAGTGGAAATGCTGGCAAAGCATTGGATTTTAAGCAGTGCTCAGTTGTTCGTATCTGTGGCACTGGCTTTACCTTCAGTTGATAAGAGAGACAGGCAGTATTTTGGAAGCCGTGTGCCAAAGAGATCCCAAACGCAGATGTCTGAGTCTCACAGAGGAGTTCAGTCACAACTTTAGCTCCAGGCCACAACTGTGCTAACAGCTTTGTATTAATGAAGGGAAGCTTTCCCAAAGATTAGCACCACACTTCATCTTCCTTAATAAAATATGTTCTACAATTATTCATCTGGCAGATCATAAAATATCTGGTTTCCCTTAATTATTTTTAAAAATCCAATACCCGACAATGAGTCCATGATTTGCAATTTCTTTCTCTTTTCTGTAATCACCCATACTATGACTGAATAAATCTGAACTGGAAGGGAAAAACCATGGCTTGACCCCTCACTACACAGCTGCCAAACTTACCAGGTAACACAGAGTGAGTAAGGAAAACTAAACAAATCCAAAAGAGAAAGAGAACAAAGAAATGAGTGAGAGAGTGCACTAGTTTGTACCAGCTGGTTGAACTTACAGAACCAGGCCCAGACATCTCTGGACTATTCCAGTGCCATTTTCTGTGTGTTCCTCTGTTATCACACTTGGGGGTACAGATACACACAGGCAAACAGCAAGTGTTCCTTCTGCATCCAGAAAGAGTCACTCCTGGAGAGGCACAGTTGCAGTGTGCTAAGACACATTTTCCAGATAGGTTGTTCAGTATTGGACTCATACTATACTATTCATACTATTATTTCTCAAAGAAACAGAAAACTGGGAAAAAAAAAACCTAACAAGCCCAAGCTTTTGGAGGTGTCTCTTCAGCTATTATCAGTCTCAAACTCCGGAAACAGATTTTCTTTAACAGTCACTCAGAAAACAATGCAAGGAACTGTTTTTCTATCACTTGCTTTTTTCTCACTGCTATTCAATAGTTTTCCCCAGAGCATCAAGAATTAACACTTTTTAGTGTAAAGATACATGATAATAGAGTAGGACCTGCAAAATAAAACACATTTCTCTTGACTTCCAGATAGTAGCAACCGAGAGATAGTGGAAATAATGGAGCTGGGCAAGCCCAGAGGATGGTGCTTTATAGGAAAAGGGGAGATGCAGTGCCCAATTTCTGCAGGTACACTCAGCCTTTCAGCTCCAAACATAGTCCCTACTAAGTGCATGCTCCTGGCCTGCCTCCCCCACCTGCTTCCCCTTGCTCCAGGCTCAGAAGTGACTCCTCATCACATGGACCATTTCCTGACCACTGTGCTTCTCTCTGCAGTTAGAGTCAACAGGCTTTTACCAGCACGACAATTTCAGGGGCTGCAGAAAACCCGCCTGCCATCCCTTCATGTTTGGTGCTACACTGACATCTTGTGGCCCTTAACCCTGGTAAACAAGGCCAACAGATTTCCAACGGGTTCGGCAAGGACGCAGTAACATCAGCTTTGGGAAAGCAGCACTGCTTTCCCTCTGAGTTCCTGTTTGAATTCATGTTCCAATGCTTTACGTGCCCCGTTTTGGTAATAAACTTCTATGTTAAATACCTACAGTTAAACAATAATCAGGTCAACAGTAGTAACAAACAGATTGTGAAGCTGGACCAGAATGGCAGGAGATGAACTCCTTGTGCAGATGGAAGCTGCTTCTCAGTCTGAGGAGCAAGCAGAGTCCACAGATACCTATTGCTTTCATATTTCATTAGCAGGCTCTGTGCTTGGTTTTGTAAAGTTGAGGTTTTTAATTACTGTAGCACACCAACAATTTACTTCAGCTGTTATTCAAGAAAATTCCTAAGAGCAAAAACATATGGCTAATATGGCACTATTTAACCACCATCATTAATCATCAGTAGCAAGAAAACCTATTTAGAAACAATTCCAGTAGTTGTATCCACAGATTAAAGCTATGTGAGTGAAATCACATGCCTGGTAAAGGACCAGTCTGTCACACTGACATAACATATCCAAATGAAGGAGACATTCCCTAATGAGTAGTGGAGAAATAAAACCAGACACTACAGAGATGGGCATAACCCCTTAATCCTAAATTAGTTTTAATACAGCTACAATCAGAATATGAAAAGGCCTGGAGCTGAAATGCACTATGGATACTGTATGGATATAGCAAATCCAAGGGATTTTAGGATTGGAAAACATGAGAGACCACACTTCAATCCAGATTCACTCCTCTAAGCACTCATCCACCTCAGGATCTCTGACGTTTGCTGGGTAGGTCAATGCAGGAACATATTCTTCTGTAGGATGACTGAAATTTTTCCTTGGATGCACTGAACTTTGGAGGCATTGATCTTTCCCGTCAGTAATTACTGTGTTATCTAACTAGCTAGATTAAAAGCTACCGTGTTTCAGAGAAGCATCTAGAACTAGGGTCCCATGCCTTATTTGCAAGCAAAGTATTGCAGCTCAAATAAATGGGGTACAACATCATAACTAAAATAAATGAGATACGGAAGTTACAGAGAGGAGATTTCCATGCATAGTCAAATAGCTAAATCCAATTCAATAAATTTAATTTCATATTCCTATTACTATGCCAAGTAAAGCTCCTTTTCTTTTCTAGTAAATTATCAGTATAGACATTAGACAGATTATCACAAAAACAATGTGGGAAACACACTAAGAGTCACAGGTGCTAAAAGGGCTTCCCTATATGGATAATCAAGGAAAATCTCACTGAAAAACCCAGCCTAAGGGATTCAACTGCTTAGAAAAATGCTGAAAGAAGACAAAATATTTTGCACATTCATCATTGGGTCTGATGCAAACACTGTCAAAAAGGGACATTGCAAGGGGACATCTTGCCCTCCTGCAGATGTCACTGGCTGTAGGAGGGTACACATCCCTCCACAGGAGACTCCTGGGGGTGGGAACAGAGGTGAAGGCAAAGAGAGACAGGACTGACTTGACTGGTGGGGCTCAAAATCAGAGCAAGTCCAGGACAGTGACAGGGTAGATTGTTGAGCCTGGTCCACTTGCTGTTACAGAAAATCTATCACACTCCTCCTCAAAAGTTTTGTCTCTTCCACGTCAGAATTCCAGCCTTTATGGATCAGAACTCGTTCCTCTGTTACAGCCTGTGTTTTTTCATAGCCACTATACCTGCTCACGGCTTTTGTGCCAGCACACTCCTTTCACCCACACAGCTCTTGTCTTTCCTGACATTTTTATAGACAGTTGCCATATTGTCTCTCATCCTTCATTAGGCTCAAGTGAACAGACAAAGCCCTTCTAATCTCTGCTCATCAGGGCTGTCAATACAGCAGCCTGTGCCTCTGGTGGTTCAGACCCCTGTTCTGCACTTTGGGCCATCAGAGTTGCAGCCAGGATCTCCGGTGATCTCCCCTGACTGCTTCATACAGTGATGGTACCTTGCTCTCTCCACTGGCAACACTTGTCCCCACACAGAGTAAGGCATCACTCCCCCTTCCGAAGGGCTGCACAGAACAGGCAAGCCCAGAGGGCCTCCTCTTTAAGCTGACTGTTGCTTGTTTTCACTCTGTTTCATCCTGATCCTATTATTCCAGACTTCCAAGATAGCTCAGCATGTAGAAATGCCTTCTAAATAGTTTTTTTTCAGCATGTACTCTGCCTGTCCTGGGCAGACCTTTTCCTCGTACAGGTACAACAGCCTGTCACATCAGACCCCTCTTTGTCACAGTAAGCAATACAAAATCACTCACAGCAGTCAGCAAAGACTTCCTGTTACTGCACACACCGAGGCAGGACTTCTTCCTTATGAGCTGTGCCACCACCAGCAAAAGCTACTTAGGCGAAGGAAGCACGTTGTCCTAAGGGACTGGGATATTGCAATGACAAAATTAGTGAGAACGTGCCGGGTGCAACTGTTTGGATTTGAGCCAAATATCCCAGAAAGTATAAAAGAGAAAAAGATGGCCTACTAATACTGTCTTCTGGATTGAAAGCCATTTAAGCATTCAGAAACATGGGTAGTGATAAATTGCCACACATCATATTAAAAGGAAAAGTGTCAAGGACTTCCCACACAAAGTTATTCATCATTGTGTATTAGTTTTGCAGCAGAAATGGCAGAAACTTCATTTGAATCTGTTATAAAAACAACTAAGTTAAAGATTAATTGTAATTAAAAGTTATCTTGTGGGAGAAATCTTTCATTGGCAGTCATATGAAGTCAGTATTTGATCTAGTATAGTTTTCTACCTGTGATAGTTTTCTACCTGTGATAAGCAGTCAGAAATAAGGGAAAGAAAATAAATGTCAGTAGCCTGGAGCATTTTCACAGGTGGAATTGGAACCACTTCAACACTCCCAGCACTGAGAAGGTTACTTCCTTCCCTCTCTTTTTCCATGAGGTCAGCAGACTTGTGTGGAGCTAAAATACAAACGAATTTACTGAGTAACGGAGCACTGAGTGATGAAGTTGGCAACTAGAACAAGACTGCAGATACACTGACTGACCAATTCACTGTCATGCTGTCACACGCTGCTCCTGTTACGCTACTCACCCAACGCTGGCAAACTACCCTGTTGGATATAATCTGAACACAGAGAGCTGCTTCAGGCAGGTTCACAGCAGCCTGAAGCTGCCCACTCCAACAACACTCAGCCCCAGGGAGTGCACTGGGAGGGTATAAACCCACTACTTATCCCAGATTGGAAGCCCTTGAAAAGCTGTAATCAGCAGATAGGAGTTAGAACAAGCTCTGTTCTTGTTTGATAGGAACTATAAAGAAAACAGAGAATCTGAGAAGCAGATCTCACTCTGTTGGAGGCATCTACTTCTCTCTTGCACTCCAGGAAAAAAGCAGACCAGTAAAACTGGCAGGGTGCATAAAAATGACCCCAGTACTACACTAATTAAACAGGTTGCAGCAGGTGACAAAAGGATTGGAGGCAAAAGTTACAGAAAGAAAATTATTAGGCTTGATCTTCAAATCTTAAGTTATCTGCAATAAGGTTTTGAGAACAACTCTGCTCTTCAGAAAGCTGCTGGACTGACACACAGTTGAGATGCTGTTATCTGACACCCATCAAGTCAACAGGACCAGACACAAAGCCCACTCCATTTCCTGCCCTTTGCCCTCCCACCACAGCCTGAGCCAGGGGAGGTGAGCAATGCAGAAAGCAGACAGCTCTGCTTCCCACACAGCAGCCCTGGGCCTCCCTCTGACATGCCTTGGGTGATGGGAGGCCGTCTGAAAACGCGAATACTTGTCCCTGGGATCACATACTTGCAAAGAGAAAACATCACCTCATTGTGTGAAAGGAAGAGGTAAAAAGAAAGACACTCAAAAAAGGCCAAATAGCGAATCCCAGGCTACCAAGGAAAAACATGGTGGAGCTACAGCCATGGGAACTGCACAGGTGAAGACAAGCACTTCATCAGGAGGGAGAGACTCCCAGCATGGGTCACAGTCAGAAGCAGACAAAGTGAAATCAACTTCTAGGACCTCAATGCTTTGCAGCTTTATGACTGTCCAAAAAAGCCAGGCTAGAAGAAGAGCCACAGCATGTGAATATTTCAAGTCACAGGGATGTCAGCACTATCTGAAGTGCTACTGCTTGTGAACCTACCCTCAATGGCCTGTTATCAATAATGAACAAAAACATCACTGAAGGAACTCATTTGTCACATAGGTTTAAGTGCATCTCTCTAATATTTTCGAGGGAATTAAAAATATTTTTACGAGACCTGTGCCTGTTCAGACTCTGTTCAATGCAGGGAGAAACAAATTATTCCAAACAGCTCTTGTGATTGGAGTAGGATGCTTTGGAGAAGCCACCTGACTGGCTTCACACCCCCCAAAAAAACCTTTAGCATTTCCTAGGGGAAAAAAGTTATAGCTGGGCATTCTTTTACCCTGCTCAGAGTGATGTTCTGTAGTACAGTCCCTGGATTAGGCCGTAGGAACTCTTATGCTATGTCTTAACAATGCAACCAACACCTAAATTATCTTTTCTTCAGTGATCTACTTTAAAAACATTTTCTTTTGAAATTCTCTTTATAACCTTTTCTCTTACAGATTCTAATATTTGCATTCTTAACTTAACAGAAGCAAATTTCCACTAACATTTTGGGTTATGCATTCACATCCTTTCTACTGCATATTGTTTAGTAATGTCAAACTGTATCCATGTAGAACATGAACCATCTTGTAGTCTAACCTTATTTATACTATTATAGCAAAACAGTCATTTTAAATATTAGAAATCTAAACTCTGAGATAAAATAGAGCCTCAGACTGAAAAGGAGTATCAGTCTTTTTCCTTTGAATCAGGATATTGGAAAGCTGATTCTAGACAGGTAACAAGTAAAATTTCCAACTTTTAGAAACTTAAGGAGTTATTAGGCTGGTACAGTGACCTCCCTACAGTTATAAGATGACATAATGAAGATGAATGCTGTCTGCCGGCATTGAACCCTGGGCAACTCCCAGCCAGTGCTACAACATGCACTGTGCTCTGGGAAGTACACTGTAAAGCAGCAGGCTGGATGGAGTTTAAGATACCACAGTTATTTTCCTTCAGAGAAAAACCTTGTAGGCATTTCATTTTACACAGAGAAAGCCCTGAGAGGTTTCTTCTGAAATGCTCTGCTCCAGCCACAAGAGCTGCTGGAAGCAACCCACCCTGCTTGTGTCATACACACCACTGCTCACCAGCATTCTCCCCTTTCCTGAGAAGCAGCACAAAGGAACCTTTCAGTACCTGATCAGGATGAGCGTGTACTTTCTTTTTCTTTTACTTATTTATAATACATATTGGAACAAGGCTAACTCCACGCCTTTTGGCTGCTGCTCTTTAATTCTCTTAAAGTCAAAGCAGTCACACTTTGGGTGCACTCAGTAAGCTATAAAAGCCCCTTTTATCTTCTTTTAATACAGATGAGGGGTTTTTTTCCTATTAATATTCCTACTATTCTCCCCATTGGTTCTAATTGTTCCCCAGGTCCCACAAAGATCTAAAGACTGGCTGAGCTGGAAGAGAAAATACTTCTCCCCTTCCCTCTACAGCTGCATCTGCTTCGGGGCAGGCTGCAGGCAGGGTGGCACTGGTGAGACAGGCTCTACCACTGTGCCTGCTGTCTCTGCCATGGATATTCCACTGCTCCCGCTGTAGCTGGCAGTCTGGCAGCTTCTGGCACTCCTGAATAAACCAGGCCCAGCAAAAATAACACAACTTTTCACCCAGTCCATCATCCACCTGGTCCCACTTTCTGCAGGTGTGTTTAATTCTCACGTTCACACTCTGCTTCAGTGCATTAGGAATGCTGCATAGGCTTCTCTTCTGTTGGGTTTGTGTTGTTTCTTTTTCTAATTCCAACTCACTGTGGCAACTCTATTACTGAAAATTACAACTTCAGCCGTTCCGCCTGAAACTACACAAAGAGAGGGCTCTGGACTGACCCGTATGGAGTTAGTACTCAGTGTTTATTCTAGGAGAAGTTTAACTAGGATAAAATTGGGTAGAGGATATATGTCATCACAGAGCCAGTGAAGGATTTTTTTAGATCAAGCAATATTGATTTCTGCTGCAATCATTTTTTAATCAGAAAATAAGCTAGGAGATATCCTGAGCACCCTACATGTCTCTCTCCCTTTTCTTTTTCCTTAGGATATACTTTATAGAAAGGGCAGTTAATTTTGTGTTATTGAAAAAGGGTGCCCACTGCCCTGATCCACAGACATTTATTTTTCAAAGACCAGATTTAGCATAGATAACCTTAGTGTTCCAACCAGACAAAACCACCAAGCACTTTGTTTATGGAGGAAATTCAAACCAAAGCAGAAAACCTGACCATTTTTTTCACTAAAATACAACTATTTCTATTTTCTTCTTTAAACATTTTCCACATATTTCTTTTTCACACAGTCTGCCTAAGAAACCTCCTAATAATAGTAATACTAGACATTGGCTCAGGCACGGTGACAAGCAGCTCAAGAGGTTCAGATGATTGTTTTATAGATACCTAAATCTGTGCAAATGACCAGAAACTCCCTGGGAGTGAGTAGAAGAAAAAAGGTGTTTTAGAATAGAATTCATCTGACATTCATGCAAATACTTTTGGGGAGAGAACACAAGCCCAGAAGGTGGTTATTTTTTTTTTCTGGTGGCTCTTAAGTGATCAGTCTGTGTTGGGTCACCTAAATCCTGCCCCTATGGCACTAATCAAAAGCACAGACTGCAGTGAAGGAAGAGAACTTGCGGAATGCCAGAGTGTTTCTTAAGACTAAAAGACAACTCTTAGTTCTGAATGACTGTAGTAGATGAGAAAATAATATTTACCTTCAAAAGAAGCTTTAGTACTGCTTGAATCTCCTGCAGTATTTTTCCTTGTTTTTCATCCCAGAGTAAGTGTAGATTTTCAAAGCTAAAATTAATTTCCCTGGCACTAACTATTCAGTGACTTACTCTAGAGTATTTTAGGATTGATCACCACTGTTTTCACATGATGTCAATATTCTGCAATGGAATATGGATGAGGGCAGCTTGACTCTTCTAGAAGTAGCTGCTTTGGCTCAGAAAACCTTAACTGGAGAACATAAGGTCAGTCAAGAACTATAGAGATTTTAACTCAGACATGTTCCTGAAAGAGGCATAAAAAAAGAAAATCAACTTATAACAATTAATTTTTTTCTTCTCATCTTATTAATTTAATGATAGTTATGCCACAAAAAATAAATAGTTCAAGCCAGAATTCTACCTTAGCTGACTGTACCTACCCTACCAAGTAAAAATGCAAGGAACTTTCTCATGTGACTTCTGTCTCTCTTCTTGCACCTTTGAGTCCATAAACAGATAAGCAGCAAATTTAGGGCTGTGGCTTTTCACCCCTTGAGCATGTGACCCGTACTTTGTTTTCTAGAACCTGCACAGCCTGGGGCACATTACATTATGCTGTCTCAGAAAAAAAAAACTACAGACAAACAAAAAAACTAGACCCCAAAAACCTAACAACATCTTGCTTTTGACCGACCAGTTTGAGAGCCAGGGAAAATATTAAGAACATGCATAAATGTTTGAATGAATCAATGCACTCATCTCCATTTTTCTCAGAACTGGAGTGCAGCCATCACCTTCCAAAGCTAAAAATAGTGTCAGTAGGCAGCTCAGCACGATGCAAATCACCTTCTTCAGCTTTATTTAATATCTCCTGAGTGAGGGACAATTCATTCTCTGGAGATGCTATAGAAAATTAGTGGAATTTTACCAGCAGAGAGCAGATAAGAATCCAAGAAAATTACAAAGGATTAAGTATAGTTAGTTTGAAAGAAAAATATTTGAATGACATGTTCTCCAGACTTTCTTACACCTACAATTTTAAAGACATGAAGAAAGTTATTCTGGTCATTGACCCTAAAACCCTTAGTGCCGTATTTCACAATAATTTATACTTCCTCTTTAAAACAGTGACTTCTGTAAAAATTCAGTGTGTTTGATTATGCCCAAGGTCAGAAACAAAGTCTAAAACCTGTCAACGCACCAATAAAACCCCCAAACTTTGCTTTCTCCCTTGTAATCACCAAGGGCTCCTCTCCACATCCAGTCAGCAAGATAATTGAATAACATGGGTGACAGAGCACAGCCCTGCCAAGCTTTTGGACTGACCTTGAACTCTTTGGTCAGCTCACCATGTACAACACCTCTTTTATGTCAGTCCCCAAAGAATAAACTCTGAGTAAGCAGATCAATTTCCAGCCATCTTTCTCAAGGATTACATGGAAAGATTCAGTAACCTGAGTTATATATTGCAGCAAAATTGGCCTAAAATAATTAGAGTTTGAAGTCGATTGACATTGAGTTTGCTGAATCTGAAGTACATCATCACCTAATGCCTGGACCTGTGTGGTACTAAGTATATCTTTTATTTATATTTTTTTTAAATAACACAATAGATGCATACCTCAGGCAGTAGATTTTTCTGTGACACAGTTCTCACATTTGCTTTATATTTCTATGAAAGTGTTATAGGCCTGCAGAGTAAACACCATTATATTTTCTTCCACTTTATTCTGCCAAAATGGTGCCTAATATAACTATTATGCACTCATTCATTAAGCAGGATTACACACAAGGTAGTTCATCATCCAGGAAGAAATTAGTAGCCAGTTGTTTTCACATTACTGTGCATCGTGATGAGTCTTTAGCTGTGGGTCATGCAAGTTTAAAATAAGGCAGGCAGAGGAAGGTAGTACTCTCACACTGAATGCTTCTGAGACACCCTCTAAAGTGGTTATGTTCAAGAAATAAAGGGTCAGTTTTCTCTGGAGAAAACAAAGGAAGCAACGTATTCCCAATGCTTTTTATTTTCTTTTTAACGTGAAATTGCACTGTTTCCCACCAGAAACAGCTCAAGATGCACAAGATGGTCTGCTGTCATTTGTTTCTGTTTGGGTTCCTCCCAGGACAGGGTGACAGCAAGGACTAGTAATAATGAGAACAGAAGCCTTATTATTTTTCAAAACATAGCAGTCAGAGTTCGAAAGGCAAGAGGCACTTTTAAGATACCCAGGCATAATCTGCATGCTCCCCTTGAAAGCAAAATTTGTAATTAAAGCTGGCATTTCTGAGCAGCCTGCTAGTGCTGGTCATCTTGCTAACAAACAAAGAGGACATGCTTTGTGACACTGGCACACAATCCGTGGGGAAGAGCCGGTGCTGCTCCTGCAGGAAGCAGACACAAGAGATGTGTGTATCTGAGATGGCCTGGAGGGAACACAGCTGAAAGATGTTTGGAAAACAAAATGGTCGTGTAGTCAGAGCAGAGAAATGTGAGATGAAGCAAGGGAGGTAAGATCACTGCTTTGCTTTCCCACAAGCTTTTCCTGTCATTTTGCCTTCCTTCGATTTCCTTCTACATAATGCAGAGGAGCAAAATAAATTTATTTATTTATTTTAATATTCTGAAAGTGAGAACTTGAAAAGCAAGATAACAAAACAGTGACAGACTCGAATATTCAGAGTAAAACCTCTGGATGGGAGACAGAAACTAATTTGATTCTCCAAAACCCTGTAATAAAGAATTAAGTAGTAAAATGCACCTGATTTTTAGGCAGGTCATTTTCTCAGAGAGAAGGATAGAGCAAAATTTGATCACTTTTTTTTTTAAAGTTAAGTTTTAAGTAGCATGGATATTATGGTTTTGAAGATCACTTAGACATATCTCAGTTCTCACATTTTTATTATCACACTAGGCTGTATGAAAAAGGATCTTGCATAATCCAGTCACATAAATTATTTCATGTTTTATTAAAAACCTCAACATGACCAGGAAGAGATCTTAAAGGAGTCAAAAGGCATATACCATACAGAATCAAATTTATATACAGTTAATTGCTTTGAAGAAGGAAGAACAAGTTGAACCCGTTGAGATTCAAAGCTGTGTTAGCAGCGAGTGTGTTCATCTGTTCCGCTTGGCTTCTCAACAGGGGAAAGCCAATCAGCATCCACAATTCCTGTCCTCTTGGAGAGGTGTTTAGAACAGATTATGGCACTACACTTTGTTTCAAGCGTTTGTCTGCAAACAAGCAAGAGGAAAGCCCCACTGCAATTAACAGGGGGCAGATAGGCTGAAAAGGGGGAATACCCCTCGTGCAGGAAATAATTGTTAGAGCATTCAGGTGGCAGTCTGTGACACGCTATGAGAGATCACATCCACCTATCCATTCTTATCTTCAAAGGGGGATAGAATAAGGGTAGGGTAGGATGAAGAGAAAAATCCTTCTGTATTTGAAGAGAGACTTCTAATCACTTCTTACCAAGGCCACATAACTAATTTGTGCTAAATTAAAAAAACAGATGAAAGCAAAATCAAAGACATTTCATAGTAGGGAACATTTGCTTGGAAAGAGATAATATGGGAAAGACGAGGTTCTTCTGTCTTCAGAGAGATCTCCGAATTGTTGCTATGAGTCAGGAATGACAGATAAAGTAGCATACAAAACTAGTAATGAGAAGTGTGGGCTATACCTCATTGAAGGTAATTAGGTCTCCCTTAAGAGCCCTCCCCAAAAAATCATTTTTGAACCACCAGGTTTTGGGAGGCAAATCAAATCCCTAAACAGAGTTTCAACAGAAGAACAAGGGAAGTACAGCATTTTGAAAGGGCTGATATACAGCACATCCAGGGAAGATAAACAGCAGACAAACACATGAGCATGAATGAAAGAAAAAAGTTTCAGTGTTCAGATCTTAATACAGATAACATTCCTGTGACAGGCAATGTTCTTCTGACAAAGAAGCAGTTTTGATCCACACAAAAGCGATGCTCAGACACACGTTCATCTGCTGTTCCACCTGGCAAGCAGAAACAGGGAGCCAGCTCCCCCACCAGCCAGGAGCACTGCCAGGCAGAGAAGGCACAAATCACAGAGCTCCAGAAAGCAAACTTCTGCCTCTGTGCTTGCTCATAAACCATTAATCTGACAGAGAGACCGATTTAAACCCAACTCTGCTGAGGACAATCCTCCACGGGTCCACTGGCATAAGGAGCCATAGACAACTTTAGTTGTACATGGTATAAATTGTTAGAGGTGCAATAAATAACAAAATCAGGAGATACCAATAAATGTAGTGATGGGGAATTAACACAGCTTTTCTAAAGAGGAGTAGTGTCACAAAGTTGTGTTGCACTTGGGTTTTAGAGTGTCCATGTACATCAAGAAATTCCCCTGATTTTTACACCCCTGCAATTTGTAAAGTCCTTAACAGGGTTGCTCACCAGAGAAAAAAAGGTGTCACAAAGTAAAGTACTGGGGCTGTGAGCAGCCTGATATGGGCTGGACTGTCCATTAAGTCTGAACTCCCACACCACGGGAGCACCCTGGCTGGAACCCACCTCGGAGGGGCCGAGTGTCAGGCACGCAGGGGCCTCTCTCTCCCATCCCCACACCTCTGAGCCCCTGGGAAGAACAGCAAGACACACTGGGTGAAGAGCACCGCAGGACTCTCCAGCCAAGGTCCCAGGAAGGACAGCAGTGGGCTCCCTGGGGCAAACCTCAGTCAGAGACGTGCAGTGCTCCCACTGCAAATACTGGACAAAGGCCCTACAGAGAGAACTGCAAGTTGTTACTCTGGGCTTCTGAGCAAGGCTGAGCAAGGCTACACACTCAGTTCTCATGGTGTCAATGGGTTGATGCTTTTGGTCCAACTTGCTTTTGTTAGTTATTATGATCTCCCTAGTACACAACATCCCTGAAGTACAAACCCACGTGAAGTAATGGTGTATAGGAGAATCAAAACCCAGATTATGCCTGCATTAGTACACCACATCTTCATTCTTCCACCCAAAGCAGGACTGCTTTCTGTTGCTGATTTCCAATTTCATTTTTAAAAAATCTCACCCAGTATTGCATCTCTTCTTGCCACTGAAAGGCTTATTTCACCATTTATTAATGTCTTTCAAAAAGTTTTTTCTGGCAGATCATCTTCCTGCTCCCTACGATAAAACTTGTTGTACTAATTTCTCTTCCCCAGTGATGTTTATTCCCTCAAATATTTGCAGAACATTGCCAAGTCACCTTGCAATCACTGCTTGGAGCATTCCTATCTCATCTGCAGCCTTTCTGCACACAGCAAGCCAGTTCTCCCAGCCTCCTTTATCATTTGTCTTGTTCATTTTGTCAGTTAGTTTCTCTGACCTCTCACTTTGTTTTATTAATTTTTCAGCACACCCCTGTGAGGTAAGTAGAGATTAGCAGCTTCCATCCCTCCACAAAGTGCAATCAAGGGGGGACCAGGGAGGAGTTGATTCCCTTGGTCACACGCAAAGGGCAGGAACGTGCCTGTGCAAGGCCCCTGCTTCAAAGAGGATTAAATGGTGCACTGCAGCACTCAGCAGCCCTTTACACAGGACCTGTGGTCACATTCAGGTAACCCTTCCTGTCACTTCAGAGCTTGAGTGACCACTGTGGACACTGGAGTTAAAATCCCTCCCAAAGTACCTCTCCCAGTGTGGGCTCAGGGCAAGCATGGTCCAACTGCTCCTTGGGGTGTGGACATTGGCCTAGGGTGGGACACCAAACTCATTCTCTTCATTCTTGTCCTTCCTATGTTCCTTTTGCTAGGTTGGGAGAGGATATTGCAACTCCCCACACATACTTTTTCCTGAACGAAGGTATTATTTATGATTGAGTGGAAGATAATGGAGTTTTCTGTCTGTGCAGGTATGGCATACCCACTGCAGTGATTTTCCATTTCATTCATATGCTCTGCAGCTTCCCACCTAGTCCTGCAAGAAAATAAAACACATCTGTACTGAGAGATACAGATATACCTGGATTTTTGACAGACCTGGATGTTACCGGCCTATATAAGATTACATTCATCCCAATTTATCAGCACAATAGTTACACACATGTAGTGAGGAACTCTATTATCCTGTCTTTAATTTACTCTCAAGGAGTTCATCTCTCACAAAATCCATAGCAGAGTCCCCTTTCTCAATTATTTTAGCCAGGGAGGGGAGAGGTCTTTATCTGATCTGATAATGGAGCTATTTGGCTCAGCCCAGCCATTAATCCATCTGACAGCTTTCCTATGAAAAAGCAGAATTTCCATCCTCCGCTCCAATTTATTTCATCATCTGCACTTTCCTTCCCCCATTCCTGGTTGGTGGTAATAATGAGAACTGTCTAGAAAAATATATAAATATGGCACATGTGTACACATACAGATAAAGCAGGTGGCACAGGTGTGACAAGAAGGGAATTCTGCCTGTACAAGAATTTTTAACTCAAGCATTTTCTTGCCTTATGGAAACTTAAACCAGTCATCATCCTTTTGAAAATACGCCAAAGTAAATCCCTGTTTTTCTCAATAAACAACCTCTTTGTTTTGGTGTGTGTGAAGGGATTGTTTCCTTGGGGGTTTTAGTTTTATTTATTTATGGTTTTATGTAAGTCCCTATCACAGCAGTTCTCTGGTCTTAATGAAAAACCCTATATTTTAATTCCAAAGCGAGATTTACTCATTGTGATGATACCCCAGCTATCACGGAGCAGATCTGGAAAAGAGACAAGCATGTAATATGGATGTTAAGCTCTCCTGTCTGACCTGCTGCTCTGCAATTATCCTTAGCTGAGAGCATTTGACAAGGCTTAGAGTTGGACAAGCAGAAATCTCAGTGGAGAGGGGTTTTCTAGGTTCTTTTTCTTTTTAAGAAAAGCTGACATACAAGGCAGCCGACAAAATAACTTACATTTTACCAAGCATTAATAACTTTCACAAAGTGTTTTTATTTTTAAAAAATGCCAAACTTTTTAAACGTTTAGCAAAAATGTATTTTTAAATAGAAATAATGTTTGGAAATTAATTCCAAATTCTGTTTCTTTTCAAAACTTTGGAAGTAGAAGATAGTGTTTTTCAGGTTCAAAATAACATCTCATTTCCAAACTTAGTGTAATTCTAGCAAAAATATAGATAACAGTGAAACAGTCAGGGGTTCTCTCTGACTGCAACTTGGTTCCTTGTTTTAACAGGTGTCAGTTCAGAAAGATTTCAAATGAGGCCAGGAGAGGAAAGGAAAAAAGGATATTTTCCCATAATGATATGCTGAGCAAAAGATAAGGCAGAGTTTGTACTTTTCCTGCTTCTCCATCTACATGTTAGCTCCAAAGTCGCTTAAAAATAATTTCCATGCATGCCATAGAACATTTGTATTTTCATCAGGCTATTTCAGTTTCTTAGTAGAAAATGAAAATCATCTAAGTCGTGCTGGAGGACCTCCTCTAGGTTTTTGAGAATCCTCCAATTTCTGGTTAGTTTTTTGATCCTCCTGAAATCTTTGTCTTGGCAAGATGTGATTTGATAGGTTCAGGTTTAAACCCCTGCATTAAGCCCTCGCTGAATAGGTTAAAATAATCATTTGGGTTATGGGATTCACACAAATTGTAATAGTTGAGGTGTGAAGGGTCTGAAACTCCCTGCAGCCCCCAGAGACCTGCTAAAAGGATCCTGCCTTCTTCTCTACTAAGTTCCATTTCTGGAACTTCACTTGTCTTCAGTAAGACAAGATTCAAAGTAGAATCGCTTTAGAGAAGGGCACAAACCTACCACACCTGGACACCTCAGTAGCCGTGCCTGATTATTTAAGTAAACCACTTCCTTCCTACCTCCTGCCAAAGCATCACTGCAGAAACTGGTCTGTTCCTATCTCTAAGGTCAGTACAGTTCCCTAAAGGAGAAGTGGCTCGTGGCAGAAGCTTGGAAATAGCAATGCAACTATAAACTGCAAAGCTTCCCAAATAGCCTGAATATTTTGTCACTGATGACTTTGGTTTAATCATTTTACATTTTCCAAGCCTTTTTTTTTTGAGGCATCCTCTTTTCGCTTCATGCCAGTTCCATAACAAAAAACGAACCAAACAACAACCAAGAGCTACCATGGATTGTTTTCTTTCCTTATTTTTAACGATCCTCAACAACCACAATATCTGTCTGCTTCCCACCACGCTCTCAGCCATTTGAACTGCCAGTCCCAAGGCCTGCTGTGACTGAGCTGCCCTGAAAGTTTACCACGCCTCCAACACAGAACTTGAAGTCTTTGCAGATCTTGAAATGAGGATGAACTTGTGTTTTATAAGAGATTACATACCAATTTATCAGCAATTTCATAAAAGCGAATATTTACAAAGAAGATGAAAAATAAAGATACATTTTCAATAATGTCTCTCAAGCCCAGCAAACACTCATAGCAAATTTGTGTCCCTTCCAGGTTCATCTGCCCATGTCACTCTCATACATAAGGTCTCCTCTGCACCCCTTTACTGGGAAAAGAAGAACAACCGATGCTGTGCAAAAAGAGGGACTTTTCATTTGTTTATTTCTACAAACTGCTTAAATGCATTTCGAACTGAAGGATGTTTGTGGAAATCACTGGTGGCATAAAAATGGAACTAAAAGGATTTACATGGCCTGGATAAATCTTAAACTACTTGATATATTTCCCTGAAGTAAATTTTCTTCCTTCCGTAGAGCAGTTTTGAAAGAGGGAGACAAGAAATAACAATTTAATGAAGTGTTCCAAGGAGTTTTCAGGACAAATCCTTAACTAGCTCTGAGATTTTCTATTTGTAACCCAACCCTCTGTCTTAATAAGCTTCTTCGGGTAAACATGTTTACCTTTATGTAAAATCTGTTTAAAATCAAATGACGAAAATTTGCCTTAACAATTCTTTTAGAGCAAGATATGCCTCTTGCAGTACCTGTTTGTTTCTTCTTGGCTTTGGCAGGATGCGCTTTGTAAGAACTGAGCCTTGCACACCCTGCTCAGCAAAACGGGTGACTCCTAGCACCACTGGATCAGGCAAAGGACTGAAATGAAGATTTCTGAGAAAACTTCAGTCTGGCACTGCCTGATACCGTCAGAAAGGTGCTAATTTTGTTCTTCATTTTGAGATGACACTTGAATTATTGATCAGTGCTCCCATCTTGAAAGCTGAAATCAAATACAGTATCTGATTGACCACTTAAGTCCTCTACTTGACCTTTATTTCCAGATAAATTTGGGGTTTAGGGTTTTGGGTTTTTTTAGTTGGTTGGTTTCTGGTGGGTGCCATGATTTATAAAAATTCATGGTAACCCTTTCAGTTAGATTTGAGGAGGGGAAAATGTAAATGTTTGTGAATATTTAAGTTATTTCTTGACCAAGTCTGTTACTTAACACAATTTAACATGTAACCCTGACTTCTAAAACCCCAGAATTCCTCAAAGTTCTCAGCACGATAGTGCAGAGTATCTTGTATTCCTTGTGATTATTTACACGCATGACAAATAACACATCTGCTTTCCTAGGCACTCCATTAAAATTGCTTTATTCCCAACCTTTGGAAAGCTAAATCAGCAAAACAATGGTACATGTGAGCCTTGCCTGGCTGTCACCAAAACCAAGTCCTGAATTAATACTGCTTGGTAGCCCTGCCAGGCCCCATGGCCTTCTAGGTAATTGTGATTGATCTGGTTCAAATAATGAGAAAGGACAGATAGCACCCATTTCTTCTGAGTCTGATAGGAAAGACACAGGCAGGGCAGCACAGGACTTGCTCCTGCAACCATTAATCAGCTCTGAGTCCATATTCCACAATACCCTCTGCTTGCATCAGTCTAAGCAAATACTTTCACAGGTTTGAAGAGAAAGCCATCATCCTTCCATAACAGGCATTTTGCCTACTATCAGCACTAATTGGTTTTTTTCATAGTCCCCCAACTGCTCCATGGTCTTGAGGGAATAAAAGCAAACAACAAAACCCTAACTACATAAATGCCAAAGTATTTGCTAGGTAAATATTTTAAAAGTGATTCAAATCTTCAGAAATGTAAGTCTGTATGCAAATGAGTTATAAACATTAATGGACTTGAAATGTGTTATTTATTAAACACTTCCACTTGATGCTTTCTTTCAACACTTTGTTCATCACGTATCTATACTCTGAAAAAAGCATGCCTTCTTACTCCTATACACTTTGCTCAAATTAAAGATAGCATTCATTATCTGTTACAGAAATAGATTTCAGGACAAGCAGGGATCGTAACTCATAGTCCACAACAGGTTTTATCTTTAATCAGTGAAGTATATCCCAAGTTTACAGAAGAAAATCTAACAAAGTGGACTGGTCAAGTGATTTGGTGAAGGCTGTGCTGGTGCCAAAACTGGACCAGCCTGCTGTGATGTCCCTCACGTTGCACCTCCATTAGGGCCAGAACAGCTGGGAGCTTTCAAATCTAATGGCACTCTCCACTTCCTTTCCACTCAGTGGCCCGGACCCTGCAGCACTGAACTCATATCTAACACAAGTGCTGCAGCAGCCAGCACAACTGCCTGCAAGTCCTGTCAAGTATAAACCTAAAGGCAGGATTTTTTTTTTTCCTCTTCAATCTGAAAAGTTGCTTTGCTTCTTGGAAATGATTTGCTCCCAAAATCACATCCGCCTCAAGGGGACTTTCTAGCCGTTACCACATTTTTAAGCTGCTGTATTACTCATCCTTCCTTTTTGCCTCTCCCCTCACACTGTCTCCCCTTTCCATATCACGCATCATCTCATTTACAGAATGGAAACCATTTAAGACACCAATTTACTGCTGAAGGTCAACAGGACGTGAAAGTCAAGCACCATCCTCTGCTTGCCTTTTGGGACTCCTCACGTATTGCGTTCTGTATTTTACTCATCAAAATGCCATGCTTAAAAAGTTACACGTCCTGAAGAATAGAGGAAACAACAGGACGGAGAGGGAAAGAAAAGGCTTGACCCTCATGCTATTGCTCACGTTTGCCTATAAAAAAAAAATTGGAAAAAGATTCCTGAGTCTGACAGCAATCACAGCCATCTAGACAGTGTCTAACGCATGAATAATGCGTTGTCAGCTCAAAAAAAAGCCCAAACTTGCTTGTCTCCAAAGGCCATTTTACAACTGGTGTATATATCTGACATGAGGGAGAGAGAGATTGCATCACCTCAGATATATGACACTGGCTGTGTATGCAGCTGCTTGCTGGAGTGACTTCCATGATAAACATGTCACTTCTGGAGAAAATTGATGGGAGCCAGAATTGTCATTTCTCTAATTCATTTTTCCCAGTCACTTTGTCCTCCTCGTTCCAACGTGCTTTGCAGACTGAGATTTGACACATCTATCGATTTTCTCAGTGCATAAAGGTAAAAATATTTTTAAAGTTTCTGACTGAACTGAATCCACAATACCTCAGTACTTTGATATTTTCCATTTCAATAAAATGAATTAAAGTTGAGGAAAGAAAGAGGGAGACGTGTAAACTTTAGAGACAAAAGCCGGGTTTTGATCAAAGAAAGTACCTTTGAGAATAGTAAGTCCTGTTAAGATACAGTTTAACAGTACTTGGTTAGACCAGTATTTTTTTGTTCTTGCCTTTAAACAGAAACATAAACCAGTCTGCGCATACAGATTTGTCTTCAGATGCTTGGGAGTAGTTAAAGTTTCTAACAGTTCCCTACAGTAATCCCCATAACTCATAATAATACCTAAATCTTTACAAAGTTAAAGGATATTTACAAGGGGTTATAGATAATTTAGGAAAGTATAGCCCATTCTGGGCTATGAACATGTCAGAATATCTCCTTCAATTGCTTTCATATGGAGTGAGACCCTGGACCTACCAGGGAAATGCATCTGCTCACTTATTTCTGTAATTTCACTGGCCACCCCTGGTAATTACCCAATATATCTGATTTAAGGTTGGTATTAAAAAAAAACAGACAAAAAACACATGTACACAGCTTTCTTCTTTTTTTGTGCTTGTCTGCTAGATCAGCGGGGCTTTGCCGCTCTGTTTACAACACTGCTGGCACTTCCACGGCACAAAGCAGATTCTGCAAACCCCGAGTTTTGTGCTTAGGCTTCCCTGCAGGAGAAGGCAGCGGCACAGCCAGGATGCGGAGGGCAGAGCTGGGCTGCTGCCTCCTCCCAAGCACGGGCCTGTCTTTGTGGCACCCTGTGCTCGCAGCAGTGTGGGGAGGGAGTGGGACAGACTGCAAGGCCGCCACGCGTTCGTCTCTGCGACCCTCCACAGGCTGAAGTGCAGAGCAGCAGCTCTGCCCACAGGGGTGCCTTGTCAAGTCAAATCAGTTCACGGCTCTGGGCTGTACCTCCACCAGTTACATAAAGCACTGTCCATGAGACCTCCTGGCCAGTGCTACAGAACAAGGGCTGTATTCAGAGCTGACCACAGGTCCATTTCCTCCAATACTGTGAGGGGAAGAGATGCAGTCCATCCTTCTGATTGCTCCCTAGCTTTCCCCAAGTCATTGCCAGAGTGAAACCTTCCTCTTTGCTGCATGCTAACAGGGAAAGCACTGGATATAAACTGGCAGTGTGATACAAACCATGTCCTTTTCACTCTTTTCTTCCCATTTTTCTTCCTGTGCTTGCCCCAGAGTGCAAGTCCTGCTTTCCTTTACGTGACAGTTACATCTGTCAAACCTGTCACATTTTGCATTTATTCACGCCAGATGCAAAAGCTAAACCAGGTGCTACAGATGTTTCTTTGATTAGTGCAGTATGTTGATATTGTTTCCTGATATTTCACAAAGAAAAGAGAGAGAATGAAAGATAAAAAGAGAGAGGGAGAACAGTAGCAGTATTCAATAAATGGCTTTAGAGTACCTTGTTCTGCCGTGATGGCTTCCATCAGACACGTCCAGCAAGGTAAAAGAGGCATTTTTTCAAACAGATGGTCTCCAAGTCTTTACAGCATTACAGCTCAGAGTAGCAGCATAGCTCACTGCCACATGCTGGGGAGGAACTGTGCCATGAAGGAGACACACTCAATTTACCTGCCTGCCTTAATAGCATCTGAACCCTGCTCTGCTGAGGTGTTAAACTACATCTTAGTAAAAGGCAGCTGCTAGAGGGACAGAGCTGAGGTTATAGAGAAGAAATAAAAGTCTTTTGTTAAGGCAATGAATTTGCATTCTGAGGACAGAGGAACAAACCACGTAATCTTTGTGACAAGGTCTATGTCACCGCAGCTTGTGGACAGTGTGCCTACAGATCCAGCCACTCTCATTCCCTGAAAATACGACGTAGGCAGTCAGCACACCATGGAAACTTTGATGCAGGTTGCAGAAGCTGATTACATCCAAAGTTCTGCAAATGACATATTGGATGTGTGCTGCTGCCATACTGAGCCAGGCTGCCAGGCACTATTGGGGACATATATTGCATTCACTGGAGAAAAGCCTTTAGTAAGCATAGGAGACTCATTTCCAGCTGTCTAGACAGACAGTAACTCTGAATTTGCAGGTTGCAGTAGGTCTGCCTGCTTCCTAAAAGATGGAGTAAACACAGCCGGGGTTTCTGTTCCCTATACGTAGAATGGAGATAAAAAATTATAACACTATCTTTGCCTTTCTCTTTCTTGACTACTAAATTTGTAGCACTTTATGAAGAAGAAGAAACATCTCATCAAAAAGGGTGTTTATTATAAATGGCCAGATGGACTCCAGACCCTTCAGATTCCTTCATCTAGAAGCAGAAACCAGTGCATCAGTCGGACATGGCTCAGGTTGGTGCAGAGAATCTTGAGACAGCACAGCAGGCAGGAAAGAGTGAGTGTCTTTTAGCAATATATATCAAATCTGATATATATATATATATATATATATATAACTAAAGGCTACAAAGAGTCTGTAGAAATGCAATTTCTCATTCAGAATATTTCAGCCTTTCCCTGAAGACACCAGTGTCTCTTATCAGGTAACTATGAAAAGCTTGCTGTCAGCATGAGAATCACTCTCCAAACCAGAGTCCACTGGAGACTTTTCCCAAGCATGCTACAAAATCATCATGAAATCTCATGGCTCTTCCTTCTGTCACAGAGCCATCTCTTCCTGCAGGCTGGAAAGGCCAAAGCAAGCTTTCCACCATGGCGACAATCAGGCTGGTATGTCCCTCTAGCCCCCACTGTGCAGGTGCAGGGAAGGAGAACAGGGCAGGAGTCATGACAGAGGCCCTAGAATCAGCAGCTGGACAGGACGGGGTTAGCCTTGGGGGATTAGGAGTCCTACAGAAGAAGAGAAAGCAAGAGAAAATCCATCCTTGGATGTAGCCCAAGCAGTTTCCAGAATGTGTGTTGCCAGCCAGGACTCAGGCCTCCCTACCAGGGATGGCAGGTTTTGTGCAATACCAATATTCCTTCAGGCAGAGCCGAAGTCCTTGGGATGCCCACTCTGCACATCACTCTGGGAGTCCAGACGGCAGCACACGCCCTACCCGCCAGCCCTCAAGGTGATTCAGCCTTAAAAGGCAACTGAGCTGTGATAATAAACACATTCACCCTCTGAACTTCTGGGTGAAGGCTTATCCCTTGGGAGGTGGGCCTTGCTGCCATGCACTGCACAGGCCATAAGTCTACAAGGGCCACCTGCCAGCAGACCAGAGGACACTGTGGTTCCATAAAACTCTCATCGGGAACTTCAGCCCAGCGTCCCTTTTTTCCCCAGGCATCTCACTGCTGTGATGTCCCACAGTCCTGACTTTCAGCATCCTAACTCTTCCAGTTTTGCACCCTGAGGCCTTGCAGGCTAGGATACAAATTAAACTCTTTCCAGCTCTGAAACAGACAAATGACTTCTTGCAACAAGAGAGATTTATCACAAGGTACTAGAAACTCACAGCACCCTGTGACTTCAGATGAAACTGAGAATGCTGAGCACAGCCGAAAATGAGGTGGCTCACTCATTTCCCACTGTTATTTTGGACCAAATGGCTGGACTGTAACCCCTTGCCTCCATCAACTCTCCTGCACCAATGATTCTCTGATACCCTCAGCAGGCTTTGCAATCCAAAGGTTTATTTTGTTTAAGGAAGAGGCTATACCTCTCTACAACAGCATCAGAAATGAGCCTTCAAATCATATTCACCCTGGGCCACGAAAATAGAAAAAATATCTTCTCTGAAATTTGCCTAAATTGGCATGTTATTTTCCAACTGCTGTCCCCTACTTGAGTGGAGCTGGCAGATTTATCTGTTCAGTATATATTCACTTAAACTACTTCTACCTAATGATAAAGGAAAATGTTAATTCATAAAGAACCCTGGGCACTGGCAGGCCTGAAATGTATACATTACTTACTTCTATCTGTGTTCAGCAAGCTGAAAAATGACAGAGTGCCCCAGCAGTGCAAGCAGGCAAAGCGTAAAGCATTCAGCTGAGCAAGATGGGAGCTCATGCCGCGCTCCTCACACAGGCTGAGCTGGCAGGGCCTGGCTGTATTCCTGTTGTGGATTCACCTGGCTGCATGAGCTGCCAGCGCCTGAGTCAGCAAACCAGAAGGTGAAACAGAGCCTTCAACCACCCCTGGGTGCACGGGGCTGCCACAGGGAACCTGGCAGGTTGTGGCCTCAGGGCAGGCACCGCTTGGTGTTGCCTGCTGCCCACCCACTGACATTTCCCCTGCTCTTCTGCAGCAGGAGACAGATCTAATTTTCCATGGAGAAAGCAATCCAGACATTTTAATAGCTTGATTTTTGCCATGCTTATTCTTCCTTATGAAGGTAAATCCCAGAGCTGCCGGGCTGGGCCACTTCCAAGTTTTGCAGTCAGGGATTTCCACAAAAAGAGCTGACAATGCAAATGGCTCCATCAAAGGTTTGGGGTTTTTTCTATGACCCTAGTGACCTTTTTATTTTGAGTAGATAGCAGCTTTTATCTCTTTGCACCATTTGGTTATCATATTTTATCTCTGAGTGAACCTCTGACGCTGCTACCCGGAGAGAACAGGCACAAGAAATGCTTTCATATGGATCGGCTAACACACATCCTGGTTGAGTCACAGCACCCCAGCCATCCTGGGCTCGGGCACTCACGTTAAACACTTCACTCTCACACTGTAGCATCTATTTTTAGTCCATTACTGAGTAACTTTAATAGTATTTTTAAATGCGACCTCTCCCAATAAAAATAAAAGTTACACTTCAGTGGTGTTTCAATCATCACAGATTCATACATCTGCTAACCAAAACACAGTCATGCTAGTCCCTTTTCTTCTTCGTGAGTTCATCCTCATTTCATCTCCAGCCTGGCATAAGTGAGAATCTGAGAGAAAAAAGTTAACAAGAAACTTTTCTCTTACCTCACTCCCATTCAAACTAACTCCCTAAAAGGGACCAGCCTGGCAATTATTAGAGTTCATAACCTGTTTCTTAATTACCTACACAAAATCAAAGCTCTGCAAAACACAGGAAGACTATGAATAAACTGCCTCATGTTTTCCAGAAACGTTTGCCTAATTAATAGTATTTTTAAATGCGATTACACATGAATAATAAAGAGAAAATTCCTTTGATCGTTTTAAATTTCCTCTATACAGTACATGGGCAAGCCTCCACTAATCAGATATTCCCTTCAGCAACAATGCAGCCCATTATTGCTGAACTTTTGGTACTTTCATCCTGTAAATTCTGGAGCAGTGTGACCAAGGAGACAATCAGCTTAAAGGTATTTGGATGCTAATGAACTACAGATGTGCTGTTCAATAGGCTGAGAACGACAGTGCCTTTAACTCTATATTCACTCACTCTGCAGTGAATACCAGAGCTGGGAAACGACAAGGAGGAAAACAGAAACATAGGACATAATGTACACTACTCTCTGGCATCAGTGCTTTGCATCTCTCTCTTCCAGGCAAGAGAACAGAATGCCTAGATCCAGGGTTTGAATCCTAAATGAAAGATTAATGGTCTTGCGTTGGTATTTCTCTAAGGCAACAGCATCCCATCAGGACATCCAGTTTCCATACAGCAGTACTATAAACATATGTTCTCCTGTACCCTAATCTCAGGATTACCCTGGCGGAGAGATGCATAAACACAGGAAAATGAACAGCACGCCCAAAGGGTGTGTGGCGGCCAGAACGCTGCTCACAGGCTGACACAGAATTGCTGAAAGG
The DNA here is from genome assembly GCA_013400975.1 of Atrichornis clamosus. Taxonomy (NCBI): domain Eukaryota; kingdom Metazoa; phylum Chordata; class Aves; order Passeriformes; family Menuridae; genus Atrichornis; species Atrichornis clamosus. The sequence continues at coordinate 282,126 of WBMZ01003014.1, forward strand.
GCCTGTGAAACAGGCTGGCTGTGCAGGGGGAGCCAGCAGTGCTGCAGGCTCCTGTGTGGGCGCGCTGCCCCAGCTGCCCCGGAATGAGCCCTTGGAAAGCACGCAGTGAGGAGAACGTGTACAGTGAGAGGTATTAAAGAGCTGAGTAAAGAACACTTTTTATATCAAGCTTACTGTAAAAGTCAGACTCCCCAGCTGCAGGAACAAAGTTCAGCTGTGAAAATTTCACCAGAAAACTTCCAATATATGTATTTTGTAAGGTCATAGAAGGGCACTGTGTACCTCACATTCAAGTGGAAGGAAAATGTTTAACAAAATAATGACAAGGTTCTACTCATTATTTCAGCCTGGATTTTGAGACATGCTGTCTTTTACTATTCTTTTTTTTTTTTTTTACCATTCTTTTTGCCATTGAATTTTTTTTTTTTTTTGACACATCCTGTCAGCACTGCAATTATTTGTGCTGGTGCCAGCATTCAGCTTCTGGGGTGGCCCAGCACCCTAAGAAGATTGAGACTCTGGAAACTGCCATGCTTTCTGACTGACCCTCCACAAACAGGAAAATGGACAAAAGGCTGAGCCACACCACTTGACCAAGCTGCAAACTTTGCAACTTTCTCTCCTCGTTCACCTTGGCTGTCTGTCTGAGCATGCCAACTTCAAACGGCTGTAAGCAACCCTGTACGCCAGCGAAACATTGTTTGCAATTCATCTCTGACAAACGCAAATATCACGTTATACCAGTGGAATCAAACTTTGATTTCACATTCAGATACCCTTTAAACCAGCCACATTGTAATGTGCTTTGATGAGTTATTAACACATTCAAGAAGACCAATCTTCTGTCAATAGCATCGATTTAACAGTGATGACTTTTTAAAATATTGCCTCTTTCCAAACTAAAGTGCAGGGAATTTGTTTAGGTTGCAGAAAGCCAGGCAGGTAATGTGAACTGCACCACTGCTGGTACAGAACTCGTATTGTTCCGTGTCTGACATCTGCGTTTACTAATTGATAAAGATCTGACACCACACCAAAGTACTTGTCTCTCTCTAGTTCACCTAGCAGCTAATAAATGTTTCCAGAATTCCATCTTTTCATTACTGAGTCAATCGAGGGGAAAATAGGTTTGCTCCTTGTGTCAAAATATCCCCGGAGAATGAGGTGCCGTTTGCCTCTCCTTAAAGATTGCATCCTTGCTGCAGTTTAAAAAGAGGACTGTAAATGGCTCTTAGAGAAACTTCCCCAGCTCTTCATTTATCTAAAGATAACTGCACGAGCTATGCAAAACAATTCTGAGAGAAAACAGGAGGAAACCACGGCTAGCAACCTGTGAGTATTCCAAGCTGGTGGCAAGGCAGGGCGTTTCTCACAGCAAAACGTAGTTTAAGGTTTTCCACCCTTCCCTGGGCAGCCCCAGATCCTACCATCATCTTCCTCCACCTCCGCAGCTCTGTCAGCGGGTTTGTGTGGCCACAGTGTAACCCCAGTCTCTGAGGAGAGCAACCAGGCCGCACCAGTGCGCTGAGCTGCCCTAGAGCACAGTCCCACAAACCACAGCATCTGCCCTGTGGGTCAGGCCAGGGGCCGAACGAGGTCTTCTTGCAAAAGGGGACAGAGGCTTTTGTCCTGCCCTGCCAGCTGAGGAATATCGTGTGCAGCAGTACACCGAAAAGGACAAAGGGAGGGAAAAATGACTTGGGAGATATTCGAGAGTTTTCCAGGATGCTAAAGTCTCAATGGAATTAAGCATTCAGAAAGCACATTGAATAAGGTCCATATACATCTACAAGTAAAACAGAGTGAGAGAAACCTGGGAGTCAAGTGCAGTTCCTGTACTCACTAACAGATGCTGCAGAGCTAGATTTAGGGAAGGGGAGGAAAAATACCCTTCTAAAATTCAGTGCAGAAACACCACTATTTATGTAAGCTTGTATTTCTGGTAAAGAATTCTAGAAAATTGCTTAAGAGCAAATAGAAAGGATTATTATTCCCTATGACTAATGTTTGTTGCTTTTTCTTCCAGAATCCCCAATCATTTTTATTTGCTTGTTTCTCTTTAAACAAGTAGGTTTTTCCACAACTGTACAGATACAGCAACATTTTGAGGTAATTTACACTTGATGCAGATACCTGATTACAGTAATATTAATGATGTAGGGTTTAGACTTTTTGTGTTTATGCTCTCTCATATTACTGATCTAGAGACAGTCAGGTGTCTTCCATTCACTGATCACAGCACACTACTTACATGGGGAATTCTTTGAAAACTAAAGTAGCTGTTTACTCTGATCAGTAAAAAACACACAGAATTTGGAGTTTCAGGTCCAGGGACCACAAAGCTGTTATTCTCCAGAATTGAGACTGAATGCCCTGTTAGATCATTTGACCTGATTAGCTTTCCTCCTAAGAGTGAGAAATGTTCACAGCTGGATATATATCCAAGAGACTATTAAATAAACTGTAAAGCATCAATTGATTGCTTTTACTCAACTTTTTTTCTAATTTTCAAAAGATTCATTTTTAGGAATGCTGCTTTCTTTGTGGACATTTTAACTTCTTAGCAAAAGAAATCACATAGATGTCAGAAAAATGTAAATAAGCAGGGGAAAGTATGCACACTGTAGAGCAAAACTTTTATGTCTCTCTGGATTTCTGAGGGGAGAAAAAACATGGAAGACAAGGATTCTGATGCCTGAAACAGAGAAACCAGAAGAAGAGATGAACATTGGTTTCACTGACCAAAACATGTACAGAAGGTTGAAAAGGAAGGAGAAAAACTCAACAGAAATACCAAGAGCCCTGGGAAGCAGAAAGATGAAGCACGTAACTAGGATTATGTGATTCAGCAGACACCAGGAAGTAAATCAATGGAAAATTGCAAAAATGAGTGGTGCTGTTGAATCAGATTTTTGGACGTTGACAGAGATTTTCCTCTGGCACGAAACAAGGGAAATGCTAGGATCTTAATAAACCATTTTGGATATACAAAAACAATTTTTTCCTATTAATCTTCTTGGGGTCTTTTGAAATGTCTGCTTTGAATACTATTAAAGTTTGAGAACCCTGATCCTTTCTTAAAGTTATTCTCCTTGCTTCTGCTATCCATAAGGGAGAGATGGAAAAGGTTTCTTAAAAATGAAGGAGGCAGGTAGAAACAGAGAGGTTTGCCTGAGGGATATTAGAGCATTCATGCATTCCTGTGAGTAACTTTTTCTTGATTGTTTCTCCTCCTGAAAGTAGCAGCGGAAAAAGATTGCACTAGAGATTACAAATTAAACTCAGTGTAGAGTTTGAGAAAGTCTTTAATGTTCATGCAAGCTGCAACTTCTAACAAAGATCTCAGTCAAGAGCACAGGCAAGAGCTGGACTGTTTTCCTCCAGCTCTCTGAATCTCTGTTTTCTGATCATCCTTGCCTCAGGCTGCTCTTCTTGGCTCAGATCCAAAGCCTGTTCCAAACGGGAAGGTCCTTTAAATCTAATTAGGCTTAGGATGAAACTCCAGGCACTTCAGGCTTGCTTTCTGAACCACCCTCTTCTCCCATCACTGCAGTAGGAGATGCTTTGTTGCAACCATTGCCATGCAATTAATGCCAGAGCAGTTTTGTGATATACACTGATAGGAAATAAAATGAAGTACTCACCTCCTTTTCACTAGGGAATTCAGCCAGGACAACTTGTTTCCTAATGGCTATATGCCAAGGGCTGAGAAAAGATGTGGACCAGAGTCAAGCATAAATTATTTCCATTGTTTGCTTTGCTACCTCAGAGGAATGAGAAATCACCAAAAAGTAGCACTCTATCAAGCAGCCTATCTGCAAAAGCCAGGACTGCACTTTAACAAGCCCTGCTCCCAGGAGCTCTCGCTCTCAACAGCTGCCAGCACAAAAAATATTGACATCAGCTCACAGAAAGGTCCCTAAAACTTCTGCGAGAGAAATGAAATACTAAGTAGGCATGCAGAAAGAATTAGTCTTTCATTTTCAGCACACGGTGATCAGAAAGGAGAATATTAGCCAGCCAGTTTGAGGAAGCTCCCATTTCCTTTGCCCTTGGAAATAAAGAGGGTTTTTTATAGGTGAGTGCTAGCCAGCAACCACTTGACCTATTCTTCTGTACACCTGGGAAGCCAGCAGTGCCCATAGATTTTGATCTACCTCCCCAAAAAGGTGCTAACTACACCAACTAGCCTGTTCCATGCTTGGATAAACAGGAGGTAGCCAAGCTGCCACGGACACCAACTTACTTTGCTACCCTTCTTCTGGTACTTTCCAAAGCTTCCATAGACAGTTGTGTGTTCCCAGCTGGATTTTCCAAGTCTCCCACCAAAATTTCCCTCTCATATAGTTGTATTAACTGTTGGTTTCCAAAATCCTATACTGGATTGCTCTCTTCTTTCCAGCCTTGTCATTGAAGGTTTCCAACACAGTACCTTCATATTAAAATAAAACGGGTGAATAGGCCACATGTGTGGTATTTTTCTACATGGAAGAGACTCTAAAGCTATTTAAATCCTAAATTCTAATAAGAAAAGGAGAATTGCCTCTGTTTTCCACAAAGCTGTCCAACCAAACAATCGGCTCTGCAGCCAAGCCAGGAGACATGGCTCTAATATTTCAGCCTGGAAGGCTTTCTGGTGGAGAAGGGGTTTTTTCCCTAGTTAACCTTCAGAGAGAGAGTCAAACTACCAAAAAAAAAGAAACAAACCAAAAACCCAGGCCTGAGGGCTCCCGTTGTTATTAGTCATATCCATCTCACGCTGCTTTTCTATTCCCTTTCTCTAATAAAGCGGCACAATACCTTCTGGCTTGCCAGAGACCTCATGACTATAGGGAAATCTATTTTCTTACTTATTGCTGACAGAAAAGCCCCTTGTCCTGAGCAAAGAACCCCTCTCAAGCAGCAGAGCTACAAGACCCTGCTCTCCCCAGCCACCCTGGCTGCCATAAAGCTGTAATTAGCACCCACTTGCACTGGAAAGAAGCAATCACACCCTGAGGCAAGGAGGGTGAAGGGTCTTGGCAGTGCTCTCGGACATGCCATTTGCTGCAGTCCAGGTCCTCCACAAAAAGATCTTTTTGCATGAATGCTGTTTTGTTTCAGTTCTTGCACCACTCAGCGCTGTATCTGGCAAACGGAACTCTTGTTTGCACTAGCAAGTAATTAGCAGAGGCTGGGTCATTAGGTAAGGATTCTTGGCAGGGTTTTTTTCCTGTGGTATATGTTTCACTCCTAAGCTAACTAGGCATCTGGCAGCAATTACTTCCAAAGCCAGGCAACCCATCTAGTGTACACAGAATAATGAAAGAGTAACTAGAATGCTTTCAAGGGTGTCTAAGAGGCAAATCTCCGTGAGGAGAGAGAATTGGACTGACAGGATGAAAGGTATTAATTGTGGGAACAGCAACCATAGGTTTTTCATCACGGCCACGGTAACTTATTTTTACATGCCTTCTGTCCAGTTTTACATGCAGGAATTCCCAAAAGGAAATACAGAGGCAGAGTGGAGAAGATTCACTGACAGCTGCAATCTATGTGTGCTTTCACTTACAGAGAGTCAGTTCTTTAAGATGTTTCTCCAAATACAACTAGCTTGTGTGCACCTCTAGACTATGCACCAAGCTCACACGTGACCTCAGATTTTCTCTTTCGTACAGCCTGCACAGTGCCCATAAGGTGAGGAAAGAAGATTTAAAAGTATTAAGTTGCCACTGATTCACTGCTGAGTGAAGGAGTTGGCGTCATGTGGGATGCTGATGTTAGGAAAGAGAGATGTCGCCAATAATTTAAAAGTGGTTTATGCCAACAGAAACAACTGCTAATTTTCTCTAACTGAGAATTATAAAAACAGAATGATAACCAATGTGCATAAAGATCTCTTATTCAACAAGGCAGTTTACATCCTTCTGCTCTCTGTGCTGGCCTCAATGCTGTAGTTAACTAAAGTAAACCCTGTAACGATGGCATGTGCCTGGAGAATATTTGCACAAAAATACATTTTAAATATAAAACAAGTTTTGAAAGGACATCAGGGTCCCCCATTGTGCAGGAAATGAAAACATATGCCATTCTCAGGTTCCATTCCTTCTGTATCTCTGCATTGTGCCCTAGCTAATCCTGCAGTGTCCATTCCCATGTGAGTGGCGGCTACTAAAATGAGGGCAGAAACAAAAGTATGGGGCAGAGCCACGCAGGCAGCCTTTGTGCAGTTGCAGTTGCCAGGGAGATGCTGTCCACCCTGTGTCCAAATCAGAACAGCTGTCTCGTTTGCAAACTGACCTGCAGGCAACAACAAGCATGCTGTGTCCACTGGTGAAAAAATGAGCTAAACTGGGGAAAAATAATTACAGACACCAATAAAAATGCAAAAATAACTCAGCCCCCCACCTTGTTGCTGAAATACAATATTTAATCTAGCAAGATTCTTCTAATGCAAGCTAAAGAAGGACATGGCTCCTTTTCATGGGTGTCGAAAAGATGCAGTTTCCGTATTTTCCATTTCCCTTTTGAACATAAAAAGTGCCCATCCAAAGACTGCTACAGCTGTTGGGAAATTTCACATTCAGCGACTTTTTGGAGGAGACTTATTAAAATTAAGGCAGTGTTCGAGAGTGACATCGTGCAACAAGCTGCTGGACCTGTGCAGATACAGGACTGAATTCCTGCCCAAGGTTCCTCTTTGACAAAATGAGGAAAAACAGAGCTCCCAACCACCCCTGTGCTGTTCACACAGGTTATGGCTCTTCCCACCTCTGTTCTCTCAACAGCAAAATTGTCAAATCTAACATGGAGCAGTGCTGACTGCTTTTGCTGATGTTTAAGAAAAATACACCACACCTGGTCTGTAACAACCTTTTAAATAGTGAAGTGATAAAGTGATTTGAGAAACTGAATAAATCACTGTACACGTGAAAGGCAGAATGTTTGTGTACTAAAATTCAGTTGTGCCTGTTCATTTCAAGAGTCACTGTAGGAATGAAATACCACCTTGCAATACTTACAAACACTAGTAACAAGATTTTAAAGCTAAAGCTCCTTCTGTTTTCTATCTTTCAGCCAAACAAGTCAATGCACTTGCCCTTAAGGCTCCTGCATCCTTCACCTGACAGATATGCAAGCTTGCCATGATCCAGCCTGAACTTACTTCCTTCTTTGCCACCAGCCAAATTAAAGCTCTTCTACCATTTCAGCTATAATTATCTGTATGCACTGGGCAAGATTTCAAAATCACATATTTGTTTCTGAAATTAGGATAACTAAGCACGCACAAAAACAGAGAGCAAAAGTTATTTTGAAAATAACATTGCACCCTTCTGTGTAAAGTTGATAATGTCTAAGCTAAGTAAGCTTTTCCATACAGCATTCTTAAAACTACTTTCAGAATTAGTCAGCTTGATTCTTTTTTCCCCCAACAGGTAATCTGTTGTGACTGCACTGAAGGAGTTTGGGAGGGAGCCTGCCAATTTCAGTGAAGCTAACCGAGAAATTTCAAAGATGAAAGAGGACATTTTGTTCCCACTTTCTCAGGTCCCATTAGGTGCATTATTTTATGTGAGCACAGGCACACAAACTGTACAGGTGCACACAGTGCATACTGGCAGCCTGTGTGTGATTCATTTCAGCACTACCAGGAAGAAATATTTTTATGCATTCACTTAGATGTTTGCATACTCAAATCAGAATTTATATAACTTAATAAAGGTATTATATAAATATATGTAATATATGTAATTTTTCTAGTTTTCCAGCATTCTTAAACAGAATTTCACATTCTTTATTTCTCAGGTTTTCCTTTCAAACTTATTCTTCAGGATTCCTTTATCATGTGTCACACTAAAACAAGAGTGATATTTTCTGTACTACACTAAAATAAACAAATTGACTACATTTAACAGAGAGAAGTAACCATTAAAAAACCAAAGCCAAAAACCATTAAAACCAAAGCCAAAACAGATTTTAATTTCAAGCTCCTTAGGGTATTGTTATATAATGAATAGCCTGATGGGGGATGCTTTACATATGATGGGAAAGTATCTTGAAGAGTTCCTTGAAACTGAGTTGCTGTTTTAAATTTAACTCTATCCTTATATTTAACAATCTGAATTTTAATGGTCAAAAGCCAGGCAATTTACTAGCAAGTATTCCACCTTTCTATGCTTGTTTGCACTCCCAAACTGTATTCTTAATGGATTTAAATGTTATAAAATATCACAAATGTACTAAAGAGGCCAGTGTGTTGGGTTTTTTTGTTTTGGGTGGGTTTTTGAGGAGTTCTTTCCTTCACAAGGTCACTGGACAAACAGCAAAATGGATTATTAATGCTATGAAATACCAAAGAGTCTAAAAAAAAAAATCTCTTGACCCATCAAACTCACTGGTTTGTGAATCTGCAACTCAGATGCATCTGACAAGAGCAGAAGCAGAGTTGTAGGAGAGAGGAAAGGAAGCTGGCAGAGTTATAAAACAAAGTATGCCTTTTCTGAGCACTACAGATGCCTGCTACTGTAGGCACCACAGATCTTTGCTGCTTAGAAGCACAGAAAAGACCTGCTCCTTTTCCTTTTGCATCCCCATCCTCTCAGGCAGGAGTTTGGGGGAACCAGTCCTACCTAGAGGTCAGGAAGAAATCGTCACCTGGCAGTATCTGCTGTTGCAGGCTAGACAGTCTCTTGCAAGTCTCACTATTATTGCTATGACACTACTGCTTCTCTGATGATCAATTAGGGTTGTGTTGCCAATTAGTAAAATTACCTGATGCTTTCCAGTACCAGAGCCTCTTGAGTTTCTCTGCATTTGGGCTTACCTAGAAATTTTACTGTCTGAAATGATGTTTTCTCTTCCTGGCATCTGTCTTGGCCTGATTTGCAGTTTTAATTTGTTATTGTTGCTGCTTTTCATGTTAGCCAAAGTACTGCAGCTGTTTTTGAAAAGAAGGCTAAGATTTATCCATATGTATATTTTGCTTTCAAAACTACCTGCTGTCTCTCTGAAAAACTTATTTTCTCCCAACAAACAGGGGAGAGAAAGGAGAAAGGTTGATCACCACAAATCTTGATTTTTATTATTAATCAAGCAAAATGCTGTTTATAGCTGCATAAACCATTAGTAGCATCATAGAATGGTTGGAAGGACCACATGAAGAGCATCTGTCTGCATTATTATATTTAGACTGTTTCTTTCTGGCCAAATACAATATTATAAACATATATGCATACCTGAAAAACTTATGCATTTAATTTATAATTACCCTGGACAAGGGTAAGTCATTTCCACCCTAAGAGAACCACTGCAAAAGAAAATATGGGTAAAAAAATCTGGAAAGGTAGCAGTACAGGATAACACGGCTTACATCTACTTCTGAAAGTCTTGTCAAAAATCAGGTTCAAGTTGTTTCTCACATGTACAGTTCTGCACCCCTGTGAACAATGAGAAAGAAGAATGAAAACCCGTGGACCTGGATAAATGGGAATCAGCCATGCTCTAACTTTGAATTGCGGCTGGATTCCACAAAGTGGGTGAGTCCCCCGTGTCTCGTATCTCCTGAAAACTTGTGTTCACTGTCTAGCACAAAGCAACCTGGCTAGGGGCTGTAGACTGAAATAACAAATAACATGTCCTGCGTGCTGATCACCACACTATATGACGTGGCACGCAGGAAGACTTGCAGCAACTTTGACCGTCTGGACAGTGGAGAACTGAGCTGCTGGGCAAGATGGAAACCTTGTTGGTTAATGCCTCCCAGCATATTTGACCAAGTGGCAGCAGCGGTTGTGCTTTTTGCAGGTGTTCCTCTCTGCTGAACAGAGCCTAACAGCACACTTCAGGTCCTGGTGTATTAAGAAGACCCCCGATGTGTAGCTGTTCACGTGCTGGACAGTCAACTGCAGTGGGACAGAGCAGGCACAGGTCCTGCTTAGTGCTGCTCGCTGCAGAGACACAGCTCAGAGGAGAAACCATTTCGGTTGTCTTACGGTCAAATACATGCTGGTGCCTCCAAGACGCCTTCAAGAAAGCAGTGTTTTGCTCTTCGCCTAAGCTTAGAAGAGAATCCAGAAAAGTCCACATAGCAGGAGGTTTCTTTGAAAATAAGAGAAGCTGAAATAAACTAATACTGCATAGTCAGAAACTTCTACGAAAAGAAATTCTCAGTAAATAGAAGACTGTAACTGCAGGTGATAGGCGCAGTAATTGTGCAGAGTACATCAGTTAACGACAGCTCAAGACAGAAACTGTCTCCCTGCCTTGTCCGGGTCACTTCAAAGCTATTTCACACTCACAAGTCTTTTGACCACCGTTTGAGAGTCAGCTGTCCCCAGCATGTCACACCTCTCTACCTAGAGCTGACAACACAAAGCAGGGAGAGTGCTTTTAAGACTGAATTACAGACTTTGGAAATTTCACATTTTCATCCAGCCAGATGTGACTGTAGAAAGTAAGTAAAGCCTTTTTTTTTTTTCTCTCCCCACGTAGGGGTGGCAAAGGACAACATCTCCTCTGGTGATATTTCAAATTGCTGTTTGATGAAGTTGTCAGATTGCACCAAGTAACCATTCTCTGCAAAGGCATGTTCTGGGGATTTCATCGCCCGCCTGTCACTCAGCAGGACAGTGTGTTCCCATGTGTTTAGGCTTCTGAACAAATCACTGGCTTATCTCAAAATGAATGCTCAGCTTGGTAGATTTGGGAGGCAGAGAAAGCAAGAGTACATCACCCATGGTATTCCATCCATTTCTACCACACATGATGGAGAATTTGCAGTTTTTTTATTTGCTGTGGATCAAAACAAATTCTTGCTAAACCAATTACATTCTTAGCAGGTCCTGTGCTTCAAAAAGTAAGGCAGAGGGTGTAGCATGAAGGGAAGCAATTTCTCTCTCATTTACTGCCAAATGCACACAGTGCATGTGTTTGCTGGATGAACTGTTCCTCAATGAACTGCTCTCCTACTATGCTTAATGGCCTGGACTTTTTTTTAGACCTCGATTTGAGAAACTCTTGTTACACTGATATTTATCTAGGCTCTTTGACTTATCAAGCTCTCTGGTGCTCCAGCACTCCCAATGCCTGCTTGGGCAGAAAAAAACCAGACAAACTCTGGGAGCAGCCTTGTGCCTCTGGCAGCAATAATGCACATTATGGAAAGGATATCTGTGTTCCCAGGAGACAACAGCTGCTTGTGGTCAACACACGTGTGTCGGCCCACTGTTCCTGTGACTTTGTTGTGCTACCTGTGACTCATTCTAGGCACCAGTCCAAGGTAATTACCCCTTTGACACCGCAGACAGGGTGAGATCTCAGATGAAAAGGTACTTGTGCATCCCTGCTGACAAAGCTGAACCTTTCCATTGAAAGAAGTCAGGGAGTGCTATAAATAAGGGAAAACAGGCACAACTTCATTGAAAATGTCTTCTGGAAACACACTTTTTCAGGCCATTTGCTACTTTTCCCTTTCCTTTGTGACCAGAATGGGTCAGAATCCTGATACACCTGTTATAAGGAGGTCATGGGAAGGTGCTGACATGCACACAGTGAGCTCAGTCAACTAAAGCTATTAAATATATGTGTGGGGGTTTGCCTCTGAGGTCATTTTAATACCTTTATCATAACCTTATTCCCATATAAATCTCCTTGCACTCTCATTTGATGGCAGACACCAAGAAGGTTCATCTAGAGCAGCCTCCAGATATATTTGCTGTTTCTCTAGAGTCCAACTAGAAAAACTTCACCCAGACCCATCTCAACATTCTTCCACCAACAGCTTCTACAGATACACACTGATCTCCAGGAGGAAGGCAGGGTGACATTTTGGCTCTCCTGCTACCTGACCAAATAACAACTTTAATCCTGCAAAGCCCCTTATGTACTTAATACATTGAAGGACAGCACTTGCCCTTCACCAGCAGCGAAGCACAGAGTAGTCCTAGAGTGAATCAGAACCAGCGGAGCACTCAGGAGTTCTGCCCTCCACCTCTGCACCCAATGTGTCCCATCTGTCTTTGTGAGCGTTCCTGCGATTGCTCGCAAAGGACACTTTCTCATCAAGATAAAGCAAAATGATGCTGTCACGGTAGCAGCGACAGTACACGAAGCTCTGCTGGCTGGAGACACAAATCAGTGTTTATTAAACAGGAAAAAGGACAACTTGGAGGAGAGAAAAGCTGTCAAGCACCTTGTAACTCGCAGCAGAATGCCAATAAAAGCACTGTAAACATGACTTGATTGTGCTTTCTGAATAGCTCATTATGGTGTCGAAGCTGTGACAAATTTTGTATGAATGTGAATTTAAGTATTACAGTCTATTTAGCATCTGAAGAACTCTTCTTGTAAACTATCTTCTAGGAAAGGGCACAGAACGTGATAAAAATATTTGGGGGTATTTAAGCTACTTGTGCTGGTGCTTTCACCTCAACAATGTCTAGACTTACCCTCACTATGTAACCATACTATAAATCCTCCTTTAAGTAAATTCAGGTTTTTACATAAACTGTGCAAACAGCAGCCACCCTACGTGTGGAGGACAAATCCCCTGCCTACCCATAATGCTATTACATCACAATTCCCCACATAATGGACTGTAAATTAGTGCGCTGGGAGACCACACTGCTGTTGTTCAGCAGACTTTTACTTACTAGAATAAGAAATTCTTGATAGAATAGCTTGATGTGTATTTCTTTAGCTCTACTGTGTAGCAAAGGACTTTTAGTCAGACTGACACGAACAGTTTGGAGTGTTTCCCACAGGTACAACATAGCAAAGCTGGCTATGCTGGGACATGGTGTGAAGGATATATTTGTATACCGTGAATGCTTTTTCTAGATAGGCTCTTTTTCCTTCTCACTCGAAGATCAGTGATGGTGACCATCATTTAGACTCTCCATAAATCTTATCAAGAATAAAACATATTGCAGCCATTTAAAAAAAAATTGTGGAGTGCAGATAAGTGTTTCTGCATTTGTTTGATTTATCCTGTAGCATTTCAGCCTGAATTTCGCTTCAGAAAAAAAAAAAAAATTGTTTCTTTCAAATTATTTGACATACAGTGGCACAAATTCTCACTTATTTCATATTGATTATGGAACACCACTTCTTGAGCTTACCTTTTTAGTGAATTTTTCTTTGTATTTATGGAACACCCTGCACAGCAGGGGTGTGTCAGTTACAGATATGAACAACTCACAGTAGCAACAATCCCCATTCCGAAACTCCAGATGTACACATTATTGAAGCCAGGTCATCTTAAAACTGGCTAACATGAGAACAGGCTCTGAAATGGTGTGCAAATGGTGTGAAGAAGGTAACTAATGTGTGAAAATTTGTCTTTTTTTTCCCCCCCCCCTCCTTGTGAGGAGGTGGTTAAGGGAATTTTGAAGCTTTGAAAAATTGAAAAAAATTGCGAGCAAATTATTTTTGTAATACTGTACCGGAGGTGCGTGCCAAGAAAAATTGGTTTTTGTCTTACCACATCCTCCTCACTCCCCCTTTTAATTACCACAGTTTGGCACCTGATCCTGCACAGAACCATACAAAACCCATGCAGGCCAGCTCTTTCCAGACAGAGATAAAAGAGAGGGAGGGAGGAATTAATTAAATCCTTTTCAAACCTTTTCAGTGAGTTTCCTAAAGTCACTGTTCTGGTTTCTGCATAGCTAGTACAATGACATATGGTCATAAATAACAAACAGCTCCCTGCCTCCTCCTGTTGTCTCTCCTTTTCCACCCTCTGCAGAATCAAAACAACACAGGCTTATGATTCTGGTATTATAAGCAAGCCAGTCAGGATCCAGAGCAAACAGGCAGCTGAGCATGTTTTCAATTCACAGCATAGTGTAGAGCTTTTAAATGAGCTGGTTTATTCAGTCTTGCGGGTCACTGCTTCCAGGGGCTGCTTACTGATTACATTTCAGGCACAGAATGGTAGCACAGAGATACCAAACTAAACTTAAACAAATCAAACTAAAATTTGGTAACCATGGTTACCAAAATATAGTTTTCCCCCATTTTTTTTTTCCTGTGACAGTAATACTGTGAATCTCCTCCCCTCTCAAGAGGAGTGTGTCACTTATTTCTGGGATCCTTAGGAATAAGAAGGAAGGTTTCCTGTTCAGCTCATTATCCTTTCACCACAGGCTTTTCCCACTATGCATTGAACAGGTCTGACTCAAGTGACCTTCCCTTCTTCCAGTACAAAGCAACAAACAGAAAGGTAAATGCCCGGTGTTTTTGGATCTGTTGACACTCAGCCCTGTAAACACGAGCAGGGCCCTTGAGAGGCCATGGTGGGACAGCCTGCCTCTTGTGCTAAACCATGAACTCTTTCACCAATGTTTTCTAACACAGCAAAGAAGAAAGGTTGAACAGCAGCAGGCCAGCACCCTCTGTGGTCACCAGTGACAGTTTTCTAGCTAAACAGAAGTGATTCTGAGAAAAGCAGCAGATTGCATCATCAAGTCAGTACCAGACCATGCATGAGAAATGCTACATGTCAGGACAGGGATAAAAGACACATCCACTTCCAAGACGTTGGTTTTCCACCCGAACAGACCACTACCACACCTCTCCATGTCCCCGTCCCACAGTACCCGTGTCAGTGAGCCTGCCCACCTCAGGGAACAAAAGGCACACTCCAGCATGAGGGCCAAAAGATCAGTCTAGAAATCAGCATTTTTAGGTTGCTTACTACCCTTCTGCTGATTTTTCATACACAGAATAGAGTACAGAATATTGCAAGAGGTTTTATCTCTGGAAAAAGTAATAAAAGGAGAATTCACAATTTAAGTTCCTTATGGTGTTTCTTTTTGCGAATTTAACCCCAGATACTCAGGAGAAGCTGTAACCCCATTAAAATAAGTGAAGTCCTTTCCTATCTCCTTTGCCAGTGATACTGGGAAGCTTCTGAGGGAAACTGTAAATGAATCATCCTTTAGCTTGTCAAACTTCCATTCCCTTTATTAAAAATGATGATGAACTGAAGTATGTGATTACTTCAGCTGAAAACAACCTGGCTGCATTTGCGAGACAGAAGCTACCCTGAGCAGAGCTGTAAATGTTACAACTGGGGTACAGAGCTGTCTCTGGGAATAATCCAGCAGCACCCGCAGAACACAGCGAGCCACAGATGCTCTCGACAATGGAACCACTCAAAACTCAGGCCTTCCGTTCCCCAGAAAATTATAACGTTCTGAAATGGGTTTGGGTTTCAAAATAGAACGAAAATCCACAAACAAACTATTATAAACAATTTCCAAATTATTTTGTTTGGATTTGTTAAGCTGTCCAGCTTCAATAACACAAAAATCCTGAGCCAGGAATTCAGCTTATATTACAACAAAAGAGAAAAATCCCCTGATTGTTCAGTCAGGGTCACAGAAATGTTTTACTTCAGAACAGGCCAGGAGTGGAAAAGCCTGAGTCAGCTACAGAGCTCTCAGCATCTGCCTTTAGCCACCTGAGTTCCTCTTAGCATGGTACTACACCCAACAGGAGAGACTGATTCCTCCAGGAGTGATACTGAACATTAAGCAAGACTCCTGATGAGAATCATGGTACTGATGCATTGAAAAGCCTATAACATCTGACTAATCACTTCATAAAGAGCCTTTTAAGCATTTATTAAGTCCTTCATAAAAAAACGTGTTGGTGAAACCTTCCACGTAAACAAGAGTTTCATAAGAATTAATCAGTTTTCAGCTATTAATCATTCCAAATGCAAGAAAATTGAGGAAGTATGAAAGTCTTTTAAGGCTCCAGGAGATGCAGAGATTACGTTCAGGTCCATCAGTAATAACAGGAACCTACATTAGATCCCAAATAAGAGCAGCAGAAAGGAGTACACGCCTTTCCCTAGGGTACCAGGTTCTCACTCAGTGTGGAGGAACTCAAAGCAAGAGCTTTAAAATTACTAAGAAAACGCCAGGAATTTCCTAGAAAGCATTAGGAAGGAAGAGCTCCATACAGCCACCCTAGAGGTATTTGCAAGAGAAGATGATTTGTCCCACCCACCCTTTTATCTCTCTACTCAGCCTCTCAACAGCTGCAGTTGTCAGTGACGAATGAACCCCAAAGGAACTAAATACACGTTAAGCCAAATTTTGTATTTTGCCAAGTCAGTCTGGATTAACAAAAAAGAGCTGAGGTGTTCCAAGATACTGAGGAAACAATTTTGATTCCACAAAAACACCCACAGTGCTTATTAAGAAGAGAATAAAAATTTTCTAAGCATTTTGGATTCCTGTAAACCCCCATAACTTTCGCCCTTCCGTGTTCACATTTCACCCTGCTTCAGGCTTCCTGGGTTCCTAACACAGCCCAGCTAAGGAAAGCAGCTCTTCACTCTGGCAGAGGCTTCAATTAGTCAAATATCCACAACATGGCTGAGTCATAAATCCTGATTGTGATGGACAGGGTTTTCTTCATTCTTATTTTATTTCTGAATGTGATAATAGACATCTAGGTTGCTAGAAAGTATCTTTATAAATTGAGCTGCCCTATTCAATTATATGATGGAGAAGGAAACTATGTGTGGCATCAGGAGGATGGTACAAAGGTAGAATCTGCTTCTTCTTTTGATTAGAAAACTTCCAAATTGTGAAAGAAAAAATTAAAAAATTAATCAATACACAGAGCAAGCCCTGGATGCTGGGAGAACATGTTTTATTACTGACAAAATTGTGTTTCCACCAAGACCCTGAGCAGATTTTGAAAGAGTACATGAACTCTGTGCCAGCCCGGCTAAAGCCCGCAGCCAAATTTGAAGCCTCTGCTGCAGAATAGGCAGGCTCTAATAAGCCAATGCTGCTGTTCAAACTCTCTGCACACACTTGAAGAACTTCATTCTTAGTGCCACACTTGGCAAAAACAGCCTCCAAAGAAGGAAGACAGAAAAGAAAAAAACTGAGGAGAAATGTAATGAAAGAGCCCCTTTGAAATAAACCACATCTAGCCATGGTTTTCCAGAACACGTCATTTCTTTGCAGCACAAACACCATAAACATCAATGGATGTTATCACTTTCTACTTGATATTCAAGAATGCAACAAGGCAAAGTTCCCAAGCCCTGCTCTCTGTGAGTGTGAAACCAAACACTTTTAAAGTTCACTCACAGTGGTGAATCCAGACAAAGGGAAAGCTGCAGCAAGCCAGTGCTCCCTCAAATGAACGAGAGGCAGACAGCAGGGTGAATTAGTTTTTACACCTTGCCCCTAACTCTCTCAACCACTTTAACTACAAGCAGTAAAAAAGACACCATCAAGCAGAATGTCACTATGAATCCCAAATAATCCTTTAAAGTTATTTCTACAAGACTCAGCTAAATATTTCTCAAAAAACTGCAGGGTATAAAATGACAGGGTCCATTCATCACTAGACCCTGCAGCATTGGCAACACCAGAGCTCTGTGACCACCATATAAACACACCATGATTTTTTAGACAAGATTAGGAGAGGAGAAAAACCAAAGAAAATTTGGAATCCTCCTTGCTTTATGGACCAGAGAAAATATTTCTTTTTAAGAAATCACCCCTCATCCCTTACTGATCACATGTGTTGCCCATCTTCTTTAGGGTTTTTCTGAACATTCTGGTTATATATACAAAATGGATAAATTTCCTTTTGCGAGACCAAAGACGTGAAACACTTGCAAATGGACACACTTGGATTGACTTCAAAAGAGCTTCACCAGATTTTATCAGCACAGCATTTGGCCTTCTCTATTGACTGTTATTATGGAGAGCATATAAACAACATAACAAAACAGACAAATACATTTTAAATTGTCAATTGTCTCTAATTTCTCTTTTAATTAACAGGGTTTAATCACATTCCCAGTTATAGAAAAGCTGCAAATTTTAGCCTGCAATTATTCTGTCAAGCAAAATGTGGGTGAATGTGATACAGTAAAGTGCCTTCTGGATTGATCACCAATTCATGGTCAGGAAAATGCTTTCTCTTCTGAAGTTAAAATTGTGTTTAACAGGAAGAGAAAAAAATATTATTATTGGAAAGCACATGATAAAAATCACAAACAACATGTGTTTGAGATTGAGGGAATGTTGTTTGCCTCTAGTTATGTGCTCCTCTGTATCAGGAACTTGCTGGAGCTGATTATTAACTGCATTTGCCCAATACATACATCCATATCCACAGATAGATGCCCAAACACAATTCCTACTGAGCTTTGATCAGGAGTTTTCTAACAGATACTGGTAATGAAAACTATGTGTATCTTACCCAAAAATGTTCCCACTGATATCATGACATTTGATCTCAGTCAGCACCAACGAAATAGAAAAGTTTGAACTAATGTACTGTGGTTTGCTTCATGCTGGAATTCCAAGCTCCTATGCTTGGAGTTAAAAAACCCCACTTCATTACCTTGGGAAGAGACAGCTTATTGCTCATGCTTTACCCCAGCACAAACATAAGGTACCCTAAAATACTGAAGCTGTTCACAAGCCTGAGTCCATGTTTTCATGTTACATAATAGCTTGGGCAAATTCACAGTGATAAAGCAAAAAAACAATGGTCCAATGCACACAGCTGAATGGAGATGCAACCTGCAGCTAAAATAATTTTGTCTCTCTCTTTGAATACTGACAGGACAGAAGAGAAGAGTGCTGAAGAGCTGAGGAAGATGTAATATATCACACTTGTGAATTCATTTGGACAAACTTCCCTTTATTCCAGATGAAAGATTTCATCCTCTGTTCCTGAGCTATCTTTAGTGTAGAAGAGGTGCAGGCCTAAAGCTTTATAATGGCAAAGAGCTGCCTTAAAACCTAAAGTGGCCCACTGTTAGTCAGTTGCCACTAGCATTTTGTTTGGCTTGGGAAGAAGGAAGGCTCTGTCCAGAGGTACACCTGAACTGAAGAGTACGACTCACACAGCTCAGTTGTCCTCTCAAAGCAAGAAAAGAAGCACGCTCAAGATTAGGTGCCTAATACGAGGCACCTGTTCCTAACGTAAATGTTTTGCTTTACGCTGTAATAGCTTAGTGAAAGCCTAGTTTGAGATTTGGGTACAGATTGAATGCTTTAGAACTAACATATTTGGGAACGTTAGCAATTATTAAATATTAACGGTCACACAGATGTCTGTTCAGTCCTCGTTCATTTGCACTGCAAACACATTGTCTATTCGTACAAATACAGGCCCTGTAGATTAAGAATTTAAGAGCTACATAGGGTACAGCTGTGTTCTGAGAAGACAGTACAAAATAAACTCCTGTTCTGGGTATAAAAGCATGCCCCAACACTTCTGGCATTGGGATCCCTATAAATCAGCCATGAGAGAAAGTCAGGAAGGAGCAAGAAGTCCCTGAAGCTCTCTGCCTGCTTGTTTTGTTTATGCAGAGGTACATGACAAAAGTTTTGAAAGCTGAGCCTAACTGAAGGAGGCACTTGCTTTGCTAACCCTTCCAGCACGCTGCCAGCATGACTGCAGAGGGTTGACTTCTGTCATCTGGGCCAGGTGAGACATTGGTCTTGAATTTAAATGCTACCAGAATTTTAGGACAGGCCAAGCACTAAACTACTATTATTATGCTGGAAGCACAGCAACATTTCAGTGTAATATTTCTCAGCAATGATTATAACTAAGTATAGTTATAATACATACAATAGCTACAGCATTGTAGAAAAGAGTCTTTATGACTGGCTTCATCCCATCCCAGCAAACATATGAATTCCTTCTCTATTATCTTGTAAAGCATTATAGATTATGGGGTCCTTTATGGAAAGCACTTAAAAGAATGATGGTTGCATGTAAATTACTTAAATTTCCATGTTTTCCATATTAAAACTACTTAGATTTCCTAAGAAATGTAGGTCTACTGCCATTTTCTTTTGACAGGGGAAATAATCATATATGGAAAATATAAGCATATATTCCTTGAGACAGACCCATAATACTTCAGCTTAGTCTCATGGACTGACATATTCCTCTGAGTGATGTGGGCATGAAAAGCCAATTTATAATATACATTAGCTCTCTCATTGCATCTGTTCATTATCTGTGTTACTTTCCAGTTATGACATTTCCATAAGGATATTTTTGTTCTTTAAGAACCATTACCAGTGCCCACAGCCTTGTGGGAGACCCTTCTACAAATAGCAACAAAATAAACAAACCCTAGTGCATACAGAACGGAAGACAATAGATAAGAAAACATGTGTTGTCAGGTGCCAAATGACTATTTAAAACAAGCATGGGGATAAAGTCACTTCAAAAATCATCATGCAAGAGAAGTCCCTGACAGAATATTTTAACATAAGAAAACGCCTGAAAAAAATAGGAAAAATAATTCCAGAGACTTAAATGATCTGGTGCTAGCTGGACATTTACAGCTGTATCCTGACTTCAGACAGTATTTGAAAACAAATCCACTTTCAGCTGAGAGAATAAAACTGCAGGCCAGAGGGGTGTGGGTTGTTTTTTCCCCTTTTGAGGGTTTGTTGATGATATTCCACAGTCAGGACACACATTACTGCACTTAGTGAGACACGCAGGTTTACCAAGAGCTGCCCCACTGGTATTGCTCAGACAAGTACCAGATCCATGCACTCAGAGGAATCTCACTGCCTGATGTTGCCGTAAAAAAACCCTGTCTTATGAAGGCACTTCTCACATGCCAACTCTTCTAAACCACACTGATTTTCATCAAGCACTTCCAATTTATAGCCAGACCACAGAAACAATCACCTTCCAATCGACAATCCTAATTTAGACACTGTTTGGAAGGGACTGTGTCAATGAGCTGTGTTTTGAAGAACTGGTTCAATCTTACAGCATTTACACAGGAACGCAAAAAAAAAAATCCCTACCTACATCTGAGAGAAGCCACAAAACAGATGAGGTGCCACAAAGCACGAATGAATGCCATGAAATTGTGTATGAACTGTAGGGAAATAAACATTTTTTGACAAGTGACAAATCACTGCAGATATATTTTGTCCTGTGGTTCCTGCTGCAAAGCCACAGCCAGAAACACTAGCAAGTCTTCAAAGTGCTTATAAGCATGCAGTAGAAAATCATCTTAGCTAAGCCCACTGGGTGTCTACAACAGCTTTAAATTCCCTTTTAACTTACACAGTTACAATTATTTTTACATCTCTTCCCTAAAAAATGAAGGAAATTGTCCGATGCTGAGAATATGCTCAGTTTGTTCCTTGTCTCCATCTCTACTCGCTTCCAAGAAACAGGAGTCTACCCTTTCTTAGACAGACATCCACTCTTTTTCATGTTGATCTTTCTTTCCTGCTCTAGAGTTTCCTCTTTAAATGTGTTTCACAATTAATTTCTTTACCCGTCCTCACCAAAAAGCAGAAACCTACATTCCTTCCAGATATGTTTTCGTCTGGAGAAAATAGGGGGTTTTTTTCCCCTCTCCTGGTGCTCCCTTCATTGTCACGGAGGAGGTGAGCAAATGACATCGCTAACATGTGGAAGCGTTTTATTAATTCTGGCCAGGACTCATGTCCTACTGATGGTGCTCCCTGTCCTCAGTGAGGTTTGTCCAGGGTCACCCACGTGTACAGACCTCCCCAGCCTCTGCCTTACACCCCATAAAGTGCCTCTGTAGCCACAGAGCAGGTCTGTTCTCACAGAGGCTACGTGGCATGATCTGTCCACGAGGACATCAGCATCCTCTCAGAGCAATCACAATCTGGCACACTGCCTTCCTCTGGGCTCTTAGGACTGAAAAGCACCTTTCACAGTTATGCCATTTTTGAAACAGGAAGTCAATCACACAAACAAGCTCCCTACATTTACTCATAATTCAAGACTGTCTTTCGCTGAAAATTCCTCTCATGTTAGGCTTTTTATAGGAATGCTTCATTATCTACCATGTGTGACTGATGGGTATAATTTATTGGCCAAAATGCTGGGCCTGAAAATCACAGCATCACAGATGAATACTCCTCATCAAAGAACAGCAAAGGACTTTCAGGACATCTGGAGTTGCATGCTATCCAAGAGAGTCAACTGCACAATTCCAAGCAATTACAAACTAACACACAATTGTCACAGTCCTGCTCACTGATTGACTTTCTTCCTTTTGGGGAAGGAGGTCATGGGCTTTAAAGGGGATCAGGACATGTTTTTATAACCAGCTGTTGACACTGCAGTATTTAATGTCTAGGCAAGTCCAGCTGCTGTTCTCTGTTAATAGCTATCATAAAGCTAGACCCTTTGTTGGCCTCTAAGTAGAAGTTTAAAGGTCCCACAGGGCTTCTTCTAAAAGAGGAGTGAATGACCCTGATGTCTAGACTAACATTACATTTGTCTATAAAATTCAGGTCGTAATGTACAAAGCCATGTGTGAACTATTGCTGAGGGCATAATGACCGAGTTAATTGCCTATATAATCATTCTGCAATCCAATGAAGTACCCTGAGATAGTTTGAATGGGAAAAGTATTATTAAAAAAACCTTAGGCTAGACTAAACTTTAATTACATGACACCTGCAAATGATAAACTGAGAAACAACTCAGTAAAACACACACATTGTAAAAAAAAAAAAAAAAAAAAAAAAGAAACATTCTCCTTGTGCCATTAACAGATAAAGGATCAGTTGCTAAGAAGTTTGTCCTGAAAGCTGCAAATAGGTGGAACGTGGCAGATTACATATGGGAAATTCCTTGGGACATTCATCTGTATTACAAAAGCACAGGCAAAGCTTCTTCTTCCCCCAATGCCAGTGATGACTTCATACAAACCCAACCCACAGAACTGCTCCGTTCATGATGATGGAAGGAGGCAGGGTCTGCTGCTGCAGTAGCCCAGAGAAGGGCTGGATGGCAAAATAATTTTGATTTTGTTAAGAAGTATTATCAAACCCAAGTGTGTTTTGCTCAGACACAGGAGAGTTAGCAAACCAGACAAACCTGCACTCCTGTTTTATTCATGACTGATACAGGAGACAGCTGTGAAGGTTATGACATTTTCCTTTATAATAGCTACGGTTGGGCTAAAACAAGTAGTAGCTGCAGCACTAATTGACTCAGGCAGTGCATTTTCTATTAAATCCTAAACATTAAGAATTCATAGGCAGTACCAGAAATAAACTGTGTGTGGGCGTGAAGGTACGTGTAACAGTAAAAAGCTAAGCCTGCATGAAATGATATTAACTTCAGCTGAATGGGGAGATCCACAGTTAGTTTAGAAAACTCTTATTTTATTTGTTGGCTTACAAGAAAGTTATGGTTAGCCTGTTTGGCTTTGTCATTACTGTTCTAGCTTTTAATCCAACATGGTTTTATCACATGCAACGTTATGCCATTGCACATCATGTACCTAACAGGATAATGTCAGGCAGGATAACATCACGCCATCGGAAAGACATCAGAATCACACTGTACTCATCACCCATTCTCCCTGGCAGACTGCAGAGATCCCCCTGTGATTTAATCCAGAAGACTCTCCCATTGACTTTGACTTGACATGCTGTCTTGAACAGTAAGTAGATTCAACCACCAGCCCATAAAACAAAGCTAGGCCATGTTTCAGAGTGCTGTTCTAATACTTGTCTGCTGGAAAAAAATCTAGCCAAGCTGGCAAGGATAAAGGCAATTGCCATAAGATAAACTAGCATTCTGTGAAGAGAAAATATATATAAAATAGTCCTCGGAGGAAATTGCTTATAATTGGCCCAAATACATCAAGACAACCTCAGGGATGAACCATGCAAAACGTGTGCCTGTGGTTCAAACCTGCCACAGATACTGATCCACAAACTGTGCTAATTCCCTAGGATGCAGATAGCAGCAGGAGAATCAATCCTTCTTTTCTAGTGAGGTAAAAACCCCCAAATTAACAGACTTGCCAAGTTGTTTATCACATCACAGAAGCAAAATCAAGTTAAAGCTCACAATTCCCTAAACCACATCTCATCTATTTAATCACACCACATACTGGACAGAAGACTTGGATGGCCACCCTCCCCTGTATGGGATTGATCTGCACTAAAAGAAAAAGTTCGTGTAGCTAATAAGATTTTAGGAATCCTTCCATCAGGAGATAAATAGCTTAACTTTCTCTCACAGGACGCTAAAGATCCAGCTCACTTACATACACACCTTACAAATGTTCTAGGCACATTAAATAAAATTAAGGCATAGCCTCTGACCAGAGAATGGGATGGAAAATTCTGTTATTGCATAGTTTATACAGTAATTCCAATCAGGAGTTTATAGTTTGACTCCACCGAAACTTCTCCAAATGTTCATCCTTGGCCTTAAAGTCTCGGTCCTGTCTTTCTGAATGATTATTATGAAGTGAGATCGTTTGCAGTTTTTTTTTTCTCTGCCTTATAGCAAGCAGACTGTGCCTTTGATGGAAATTGTTCTCCTGTTTCCTACCTTCCCCAAAAAAAAGAAAAAAAAAAAAAAGCAGGCTCATACTGATGATTAAACAAAAAAAACCAAAACCAACCAACCAAAAAACAAAACAAAAGATTACAAAAACAAAAACCCAAAGCTTTACAGTGTCTGTAAATTGTGCAGCAAGGAGAAATGTCAAAACATTTTGTAGAGTCTAAAAAAAGTTTATATACACAGAATTTTTGAGACTAAATAGAAAAAAAACATTTAGGAAAAAGTTTAGAATAAAAAAATCATTTCTTCATAATTCATTTTCCCCAGTTTCTACTTGTAGAAACTCTCCATATAAACTTAGCACTTTATTTCCATTTTCTTTCCTGGAGGGAAAGAATACAGAGAAGAATTTTTCATTCTTGACAGTCTTATCTGTCATTAATGAACACAGTAAGCATGTTAACCATCCAAGCATACTTCCTTTGACTCCAGTTCAACCTTAACAGTCTCTCAGCACTTCACATGATTACAGTCATTATGAAGAGAGAGGGAAATGCTGTTCAAGTACCCTTACAATGCATCTTTTTACTCTGAATATACTCTGCATATCTCCCTTGGAGAGTATAGCCAGTAAAATATGGTCCTTTAATAGTTACAAACGAGAACTAGATGAAGACAACCACATACCTACAAAAGAAAATTAGATCAAGACAACCACATCCATTTTAATTCACTACCAAACAGACCTGAATTTAGGCTTGGAAACAACTGTTTCATTATCTCAACTTAATGAAATCTCAATCTCAATTAAGAAAAGCCATTAAAAGAATACTTTAAAAGTACTTAAAACTTTTTAGTGAAGTTATTCTGATATAGAATGATGTCCCTCTCCTGCCTATTTTATGATATAAAGGATGCTAAAGCAGCCAAAGATTATAAATACTAGTAGTTTATAATATCAGAAGCACAGACACTACCTCACTGGTGTTCAGCTCTCCAGTAAAAAATATTTTTACAGCAGCTGACAGAGCTGACATTGACATGAAGCAAATGAATGAATAAGAACAACAAAAATATCACTGAATATTCAGTCACTAACTAGCCAAGTGCATTGGATCTCCTCTCTTCCACGCAGGGAAATCTACTTGGCCCTTCCAGCAGCCCACTGCAAAGTCCCCAACCCCGACTGTCTCCAGGAAATTCTCATCTGCTGCACCATGCAATTCACCCTGTCTTTTATGTGCTGCATCACAGAAGACATAGGGTCTCTCCCACGCCTATTGCTTCTGCTGCACTAAAGGACATTAGTGTTTTTATTATATCATAAACCACTGCCTGAATCTAATGATCTAATCTTACACTTTCAGATTTGGCATCCCCGCTGAAGAGTGTTGAGCTCCCGTGGTTTTTATCTTAATTCAGCTCTCTGAGTGGAGTCCTACATTTCTTCAGGAACACCTGACTTGTTTTGATTGCAATTGTCCTTCAGTGACTAATGTGTAACAAATCCTACCAACCTCAGCACCCGCTGTCTCAGTCGTACCAACATCTCCATGAAAACCTCCCAGCATCCTCTCTAAACTGGTTCCCAGTCATGCTCAGCTGCTGGCAGGGAGCTGACTGCAACCTTAACCCCTCAGGTTCTTCTCAAAGTGAATTGTCCCCACTCTACTTCTCACCAGTACTCAGGGCAGATGCCACCGAACAGAGGTTTACAACCAGCTGCTGCTCATTCTGCACAACCCCAGTGTTTACAGAGAGGTACAAACTGGCACAGCCTCACACAGTCCCTGCAGCAGCTCTACCACTTGCTTACTACAGAGGAGTTCTGGTGTGACCCAGTGAGCTCTGGAGGTGCTTTTGCCTTTAATTTTTCACCACTGTTCTGAAGCACCAATTTTATTACAAAGCAAGCATACCAGAAAATGTATCCCGTATCTTCATAACCAAAAGATTTAGAAACAATTAGTACTTTATTACAAGCAGGTGATAAAAATAACACATTTGTTTAAGGGTGGGTGTACAACCTTCACTTTCTCAGGAAGCTCAGTGACTCCCAGCCTCCAGTCACACATGACATCAAGACTCAGATAATGCATTATGCGCTATCACTGACACGATATTAAATGACTTAAGTGGAATTTCTTACTTCAGTAGCAAAACTCAACAGAAAAAAATGCAATCCATCAATATTATAAATGAAATGCTTAATGCTTGCATACATATATACTTATATCTGCTTGCTGGTCCAAACTTTGAAGTTGGCCTGCTTAAAATGTACTCAACTCAGTATGCTTTCCTCCTCTCTCTCCACTCACTTTTAATCCCATTCTGTCAGTACAGCAGAGGTGAGACCTGAATCATTAGATCTCAGTTGAAAGGGCAGTTGCAAAGCTGCCTTTTCTCCATCTTTCCTTTCATTTCCCTTTCAACCAAATGGACCAACATTCCCTCATTGCTAGCTTTCCCTTGAGTGTTCTTCTGGCTAAAATGTGCCTCCTGGGAAAAGATGTCACAGCACCACTGCAGCCCTGCATCCTCTGCTGTTCCTGAGCACCCCCCTCCTGTGTTTCCAGAGCTGGGCCCTTTGAGTTTCTGCATAATCTCACTGACCAAGTGGTTCATCAAGTGGCAAGTGAGTCCTGTGGCTCAAGCAAAGAGCAGAGTTGACAAATATTGCATGAACAGTAACAATATACAGGTTCCTGGCTCTCTACCACCCTTGTTATTTACTTCAGTGCCAAGGGAGTACAATACACAGTGAAACCTAAATGCATTTGCTACCTCCTGTCACTAGTGGTACATACAAGTCCCCTGCAAAGGTGGGAAGCAATCACAGCCTAAGCGTGTTTCCCTTCCTACCAACCTTTTTTTATTTTTCACAGCTAGAGATTGAAAAGAGTCCTGAGAGACATGCAGCTAAGGGAAGCTGCCTTTACTACTCTGACATTTCACACAAGCAGAAGAGCTGCTCCTCAAATATTTACCTAAAATGCATATGCTGGTAAATTCCAGTGGTCCACAGCAGTCTTAGGATTTCTTCCATTTACTGATATGATCACAGAAAACAGTTTAAGCAGGTAACTAGTTCAGTCTTTAAAGATTTCATAATGAAACGAAACCAAAGGTTTGGGGGTTTTTGCATTCAAGATTGTTATTCACTGGCAGTGATACTGTCTGCAATGTCACTACGATCCTGCTTTGCAACTACAGCTGATGGAGTTCTGCACTCCCACAACGTGACTTCAAGGCATAGTTGAGGAGTGACTGCTGTGCTGTGAACTAGCTGGTGTTTCACTGTGGAGCCACAGATTCACGAGACAAAGCTGGAAACCAGCTGCAATACAAGCATATTAAGAAACCCCCATTATAACAGATTAAATAGAAACAGTTGGATTCATTAAGTCCTAATACCAACCTAAGGATTAATTTACCCACCTGCATGCTTAACCAGCTCTGAAGTGCACACAAGGATGGGTAAATTATCTTTTCCAAGGCTTCTAGGTTTCGGATCAGAAGCTGGTGTTGCCAGCAGCTCTGTCCTGTGCAGAGGTGGCCAGCACAGGACTCGCTCTGCCTAACAGGTTTCATCTTGAGAGCAGCAATTGTAACAGCACTTTGTCTTCCATCCTCACTCAGTGACACTTCCATAAATCTATTTATATTCTGTTCTCTCCTAGTCTGCTTTCTAACTTTCAAATGCGTTTTCCCCTACCTACTTCACAAGGTCAAAGTGAAAACTATTGCCAGTATCTACCTCAGGTTACTCCAAACAGCAACAGTACCAGACTTGTACTTGCCCATTTCCATACCTGGCCTCTTTCTTTTGACAACCATGGAACAAATAATAGATGGATCAATTCCAAGAGCAGCCTATGTACTGAACTGAGGGGAGAAGCAGAAACAGCTCTGTATGCACAAGGATGACAAGAATTGATCAGAACAGGAACAGCCATCTCAAAATTGAAGGACTAGGAATAACTATTACAGCAAGGAGCCACCACTCTGTCCCACAGAGACTGGTGATAGAAGAACACTACAGGCAGCCACTGACAGAATGAGAGGACACAGTCTAAAGCTGCACCAGGGGAAGTTCAGATTGGACATCAGAAAAAAATTCTTCACTGAAAGAGTGACTGGGCAGTGGAATCGTCTGCCCAGGGAGGTGGGGGAGTCACCATCCCTGGACGTGTTTAAAACCAGACTGGATGTGGCACTCAGTGCCATGGTTTAGTTGATGAGGAGGTGGTAGGTCATAGGCTGGACTCGATGATCTCAGAGGTCTTTTCCAGCCTAGTTAATTCTGTGATTCTGTGAACACTATTCCCCCACAGCGTCCCAGCTAAGCCATGCCCAAACCCCACTCCCGTGCAGGTCAGAGCTATAGGTTTAGGAACTCCCTGTGAACTGCAGCACTTCTTTTGCCAGATGACTCAGAGCAAATAGCACACCAGCCCTGGGAAAGAACTGTACTGAAGAAATATTCCCGACGGTGCAAGATCCTGGCTTTGACTCCACCTGCAGTGTCTCCCAGTCACTGCAGAGAGGGGACGTTGGTGTCCTGCTGCACCACGTTTTCAGTGCTTGAGCAGGGTGGGTCACTGGGGGGCAGGGGGGAAGAAGCAGCAGGGAAGGGAGAAGGAAACACATTTAAAAATAGGCAGCAATGTGCAACTGATTCAGCCAAAGGTACCAGAAAACAAGTAGCTCTACTTTGAATTTAAAATAAGTAATTAGGAACCTAACTGCAAGAGAAGCGTAACAAGCTTCCCATTTGGCTGGCTATTATTTTCTGCACATGTGTAGTTTTTTTAACATAACCTCAGCTGCAAAGAGTCATGTCCTGTTGTTAATTTACGGAAACTAAGCAGAGGCTCTGTAACAGAGGTTAATTTGGGTTTAAAACAAATGAAGTGCCACAGAATCACATACCGCTGATTAAGCTGATTAAAAGCAGTGTCTGGGACAAAGCCTAATTTTTTCTGACAAATTTTTCATCACTGGACATAACCTTTTGTGAACTGGTATTATGCCTGTTCTAAGATCTGTCATCCAGGTCTCCAGCATCAGTAGGCTCTTGTGACACATGTGAGGCACAAGAACAACCTCTCATGATTAATTCCAACCGCTCTATATTGCAGCTGCCTGTCTTAGAGATGGCTCAATCCCAAGGGACTCACTGCCTAACCTTGCCATTGGAGGCTGTAAACTCCAATTATCATTGAACCATAGAATGGTTTGGAGTGGAAAGGACCTTGAAAGATCATCTGGTTCCAAACCCCATTCCACACACAGGGATGCCACCCACTAGACCAGGCTTCTCAAAGGCACCTCCAGCCTGGCCTTGAACACTTCCAGGGGTGGGGTATCCACAACGTCTCTGGGAAAACTGTGCCAGTGCCTTTCCACGCTCATTGTGACTAATTTCTTCCTCACGTGTAATATAAACCTGCCCTCTTTCAATTCAAAGCCATTCCCCCTTGAATTGCCATTCCATGCTTTTATAAAAACTACCCCCTGCCCCGCTCAGCTTTCTTGTAGGCCCTTTATGTACTGGAAGAGACCCCAGGGTTTCCTCTGAGCCCTCTCTTCTCCAGGCTGAACAGCCCCACCTCTCTAAGGTCTCTTCACAGGAGGGCTGCCCCAGAGGTTTGTTTTCTGTCATTTAATATAAATTAACGTTATACTAAAATCAAACAGGTTAAACCTAACCAACTCCTCTGAAGTAGTGAGGTAAAGCTGAGCTCTTGAAGTAGAAAGTTATGGTTGACCCTCAGGCTCACCACTTCAGCCCAAATCAAATCCTTAATCATATAGTCAAATCTGTGTTGCATTTTTTAAATTGTGAGATCACACACCTCTTTAGACCACTAAATGGGCAATTATTGAGATTTCAGTGTGTGCATGCAGACCTGACTTCTAAAAAAGGTAGGTCTCCAACAAAAGATTCTGCCAAACCTTTAGTTCAAGCATTGAAATGTAAAACCTACTATCATATTTTGCTTTTTAACCTGAAAAATCCACACAATTTCCTATCCTTTTTCAAGGAACAGAGCATGAGGCCTGGAGCTGTTCTGCCCAAATTAAGTTCACAGAATTTTAGCACAAACTTTGTTTCAGGGGAAAGCGAGACAGAGGCGCTTGAAGCCTTCAGTGCCTTTTCTGCAGTAATGGGGAAGGCTGACACCTTCCCTGTGGGGTGTAATAGCCACTGACACAGGCTCACGCACAGATCTCTGTGATTTGCAGCTCTCACATGACTGCTATATTCAGTGAGCAAGGCTGGGGAATCAGTGGGGAAAGCACAAGGTTTTGCAAGGCGAGGCTGTGCCACACACGTAAAGAGTAAAACACGTTATTAGCAGAATCATTACAGCAGACTGAACTGTAAACTGCAGAATTGCAGTCAGCCACTATTATGCAAGAAAACAAACACAGAACAATTACTCTTAACCCTTGTAAAATGCGTTACGATTATTAAAGCCCCTATGCTAATTCAGCTAATTATTTCACCCCCTAGAAACAATTTCTTCTATACTTGCAGTACGTAAGTCTTTCCTACTCTAATCACTATGGTCCCTAATACAAAAAATAATGGCATTTCAGCTTCATCGCAAGAAAAACCAAAAAGATTACACATTAGGAAACACAGAGCTCACTGGTAAGGATAAAGAGACATTTCACAATAGAACTCACAAATTAGCCAATCGCTCTTCTTGGACTCAGTGCTCTTTCAAGGGCTGATGTGGTCCTACTGCAAAAGCATTGACCAAAGCATTGAGATTCATGTGAGTCATGGCTGAGGAGCACTAAGGGCACTATGAAAATATCTAATTTCCCACAGGGCAGAGCTCCCTTTTAATAAGTACATTCAATAACTACCATAACAGATATTTCTTTAAAATCCCACCAAAATATAATTATACTTAAATGAGTGAAATTTTGTGGACCAAGGCACGTACTTTCACAGAGACTATATCCATACTCAATTCCAACTAAAGGAAAGGGAAGCTATAGCAGTGCACAGCACGACTGACTACCACGAGAATTAGTGACATTTCCTGTGTGCCTTCTGTGTTCTGTATATCCCAGTTGTATTCCCTCTACAGGTCCTAAAGGTGTGCCTAATTAGAACTGCACAAACAAGTCATTTCCCACCTCTCAGCACCTTTGCTGCCCTTCTCTGTACCTGCTTTCCTTATGCCATTTTTCAAGGAGTGACCAGAACTGCATATTGCAGTCAATGTGCAGGGCAAGCCCAGATTTATAGACAGCATAAAGATGTTTTCTATTTTGTTCTCCTTTTTTCCCCTAATAATTTTTATGAGTCTATTTGCCTTTTCAGTGTGACTGAGCACACAGATGATATTTGCAGTGAACTGCACTCAGTGACCTTAAAGAAGGTCCTTGTGAATGGGAGTAGCTAAGGTAAAACTTTCCATGGTGTATGCATTAGAAGTTATTTTTCCTAGTATCAATATTTTGCATTTATCAACATCGGATTTCATCTGCCATTTTATCACCTACTCATTCAGCATTGAAAAGTCATTCTGCCACTTTTCCTAAGCAGATTTGTGTTGGACTATCCTGACCTTTTTCTTCAGTTGTAAATATTTTTGGTTTAATCCTCAACCTCATTTTCTGCTCAGCTGTAAATGCATGGAATGACATAATTCCCACAACATATTTCCATGGGGTCCTTCTGGTAACTTTACCCCTTGGCCAAGATGACCATTTATTATCACCTTTTCTTTTTTCTGTCTTTTAATAATTTTATTTTTTTTTTAGAGGCAAGATTACAAGACCAGTAACCAAAGGGAAAAAAGGTGAGTGGGGGATAAATAAATGTAACCTCATACTCATAGATTCACCTTGCCTGGATTTAACTTTTCTGCCTCAGCATCCCGAAGCTACATAACTGACTAGGTAATAATTTAGTACACAGCACTCCTGGGAATTAGAGTGAAGAAGACCAGCTGCAAATTTACCCAAGTCCCTTTAAATAAATAGATACCATGATTTCTTTAGGAATTCATTAGCAATTGGTCCACTCTTAAGTGCCTTAGGGTGAGTTTCTTGGTCCTGTCCCTGCAGATTTACACCATTCACTACTATTTCATGTATTTGACCTGCACTTCTATCTTCTCATTAATCCCATTTTCATTAAATATATAACCACGGTATGCAGCAATGACTTACATGAAAACAGAAAGGCTGTTTCAGTGTTTTCATAGTACGTACTCAGGCTTGTATTATCCTTTATTTTCCTTCTTAAATATATTAATAAAATCTCTCTAGGGTTGCTTACATTTGTTTGTTTTTTAATTCTCTTTAGTCTTGGCCTTCCAGCCTTTCTCCCTGTCAGATTTTGCTTCTTTTACTCATGCCTTCTTTTTTTTCATTGGTGCCTGACTTCAATCCAACTTGCATGTTTAGGGCACATCTCCACAACCACACGCATGTGCTTGTTCTACTTGTTCTACTTCTGTCTCCTCTTTGCCTTGGGATAATTTTTCACTCAGATAAATCTTATTCCTTTTTTTTCCCCCCCAACAGTAAAACCAGTGTACTTTAAACATCAGAAATAATATAACGTCAGCATGAAATACAAAAGATATTGCTTTGCATTTAAAATAGGAGTGTAGAAACATGACTGGGACAAGAAAAGAAACTGTAGACCCTTTTCTGCACTATTTTTCTGACACTTCATTATTTTTCCACTTTATTTCATCCTTACAAAGTGTCGTCTGCAAATTCTATTGTGAGGACCTGAGAACTCTCATTTTAAATAGAACAAAATGGTAAACTTGTCTTTGAAATTGCATGGAGACACTAAGGAAGCATCTCCTCAATTGCTGTGAGGCTGACAGGAAATGAGTGGCCTGCTTTGGTATTAATGGTGATTCCTGCAATGGAAAGGTTTTACAGTGATACCATGTGCAAGTTTATTAGTTATCTATTAAAAAAAAAAAAATCATTCCTTAGTATTTGCGCACTGGTAAAAACTCATTTTTCCAAGTAAAACAGATTGCAAACTCAGTCTTAATTAATTCCGTTCTGTCAGACATTTGACCATTTTTGGTATTTCATTCCAGGTCATGCTGATGCAAAATTCAGAGATGCCAACTGTCCTGCATGAGAGCTGTCAGGCAGATTAGCACTCCTGCACTGACACAGCTACTACTTTGTCAGGACTGGGAACCAGTGTGTTGAAAAGTGAAGCCTCAGTTGATGCGCCTATGGGGAGAGAGCAACTGGCACTACGTGGGCTTTAATCCTACGGAGCCTGGGTGCCTAAAACTGTGCTGTCCAAATTATATTCCCACTACTCTTTAAAAGAAGGACCAAGATTTGTTAGCAGTATAATTCTTCTGTATTTTCTGAGACCAATATTTTCCTCCCCTCTAATAAAACAGACCTACGCATCCCTTCATATTTTTCTTTCATGTAATATTTATGAAGTCTCTTTTGGCTTGTTCAGTTGAAACTGATCGAGAGCCTTTCTTTTTCCAAATTCTCTCTCCCCTCTGAATTTAGTCTCTCCACTCTAGCAATCTTAGTTACACATTGCTGTTTCACTCACTGGTTTTGTCATGTCTCTAAGCTCATGTGCTGACACACTACCAAAGCTTTCCCAGCTGAGCAGACAAGGTCCCACCTTTTATGTACACGACAGAACATTCCCCAAGAATCCCTGCATTAAATCCTGTTGTATCCAGAGCAATGCATACTTTGTAGCTGTACCATAAAGGGTAAGATCCTTAAGTTCTTTAAATCTTTTGGGAGAATGCTGGAATTCCAGGACTGTTAGTCTATTAAGTAAAATGAGGAAGAAGTCACAGTTCAATAAGGCATGAATTTTAGCTCTCAGAGCTTCTTTCCTCATGCTGGGTTAACTTTTTAATAGAGTCACAAATTCAGACTGCTGAGAAACTGTGACCCCTGTTTATTCCACTTCAGATGTGAGGAAAAAAACAACTTAAAACCCAGAGGATACACTTACAATGGGCAGGTTATTTTTGATTGTGTATCAAACAGAGTGTGCAGATACTAACTACCACACAGCACAAAATCAAGGCTCATTTCTTGAGAGACTCACTCTATGGAGAACTTGTTACAGCACACCACTAATCTCTCCTGTAGAATTCAGAGAGCTAAACAAATCCTTTTTCTTAATTGTTCTTATATTCCAGTCCAAAAATCTATTTTTAAACCATTGGCATTAGTGTTGTGGGGCACAGAAGCAGAACTTGTAAAAAGAAATCAAAACTATAACTAATACACAAGCAAATTATGCTACCAGCTGTATCTGTTTGCAAGTATTACTTGCCTTAAACATGGCTTTGAGAAAACATTCCCCAGAAAAAAATTAAGTATGTTGTTTTACCACAAGAAATATGCAACCTTCCCAAATTAATAATGCTTTATAGCATAGCTACTTGGATCTAGTGGTTTTTTTCCTGTTCAGACCATTATTTCTGCTTTGCTTTATGTAGGTATGGCTATTACAAAAAAGTTGCAGCTACTGCTGCTATTGTGAAGCCTAAAGGGTTCCAGCAGCAGATGAAGTTTCCCAGAATAATCTCCTAGGCTACATGAATTGCTTTACATGGATTGCATTTTAAATCTCATTTGATAACCAATGTTTTAGAGAGGGGAAAAAAAGTGCTTTCTGGCTTAATCACAAACCACAACAAGCTAAGTGTGCCTAACAAGATTTGCCCACTTATCCAGTGTGAATAGCTGGAAAAAATTGTTCTGTTCTGCACTGACAGCTTTTGAGGTGGTAGAGAAATAGAAAGGAAAAAGCTACAAAAAAATCATCCACATTCTTAATGCACACCAGTTAAATAGCAACTTTTGGAGTTCTTGCCCAGCATCAGGGCATTTTGGTAGATTGCTGCTATCCTGTTTAAAGAGTCCTGATTTCCACTTGTGCACAGATGTAGCTCTCGCTCTGGTTAAAGTGCTGCTTGGTTTAAACACAAGAAAAAAAACTCACCACCAAGAGTTCAGTTTGTACAGACTGAAGTCTTCAGAATTCTCTTCTATTTTACCTAGAGATTTGTCCCTGGCAGCCTGGGAGTCACGTTCAAGTCGACATCGTGCTAAGAGCTCAATCACTCACCCAACTCCCCCCACTCACCTCCCTCCAGTCTGTTCTCAGCAGTCACACGGGAGGGCAGGAAGCACCAAAAGAGTGACACAGTTCCTGTGGCAAATCAGAACTGGGTGCTCCACAGCGTTAATGACAGCAGCAAGGGACGTACCAAGCACGTGAATGAATGAAGGCAGAGCACACATGCACAAAACTCCGTGGAGTTTTCACCAGGGTGACGGTCGCAGACACCACACCAGTCTGGGCCTACCATGTTGCAATTGGATAAAAAAGACAAATGAGCTTTTTAAGTTTTAGCACTAAAGGATGCTCACCCTAATGGTTTCAGTATGATTGATCAGCAACACATTTAGTATGAATCTGAAGTGCTAAATGACCCCTCTTTAACCTCAACCTACACTGAATTTTATTTCATAATGAAACTGAACATAACCCTAGCAGATTATGATAAAGATTAACGAAGCAACCACAAAAATGTTAGGTGTGACTAAGGACACTGAATCTTTCCCTGGAACCAGGCGTCTTGTCAGACAGCTTAGAGAATGAGAAGACGTCAGCTCTCTTACTGCCATAGGGAGTTATGCAGACACTGGTCAGATTCTGCTTTGACTAACACCTGCAAAATGGTGAGGCAGTTTGACAAAATGCCTCTGCCAGAAGGATTCACCACTTGTATAACTAATGGAGCTCATTTTTCTGTCCACAAATTAATCACGAGCAAAAAACATTGCTAATAAATTTGATACTGAGAGTTATTCCACTAATGACCAATACAGTAAAAATTTGCACTGCAACTAATACGTCAAACAACATCTGTTTGTGCTGTCTGTAATCCATTTTTCAGACTGATCACCTGAACTGTTACTGCTTCTGCTCCTTAACTGGCTGGCTGTAGTTCTCTAAACAGAAACAAAGCACAAACAACAACGCTGCAGACATTTCATTCCTTCCCTGGGCACTCTCACAAGCACCAGTTCTCATAGTTTTTAAAGACTTTCAGTTGCCGTGAGCAAACTTCCACATTTGGAAATTATGTATTTCTGTTGCTGGATACTCCATGGAAAAAAACATCAACAGAACTGCAGGTATTTGCAGGTATTATGCCAATGAATGCCTGACCATATTTCATTGATGGAGTCATCCAGGGCTACATGCTGTGCAGACTGCCTTCTCCCAGCTCACTCCCAAAACTGAAAAACTTGAAAAAAAAGCCTTAACTCTACCTCAGATTAAACTATGAGAAGTATTGAAGGAAAACAGGTAGACAACTAGACCAAATTCACATTAGACAGAAAGTACACTCCGTGGAAGAGTTAAAGTATCTCTGAAAGTGCAAGAAGACCCTTACATGTCCATATAACAGCCTCAGTAAGGGGTGGATTTCACATGGGTATATTTGTGTCAAATACTGTTAGATAATCTCATTCTCCTCTTCATTCCAGTAATCAGAAAAAAAAATAAATCCCCAAACCAGCCCAAGTGTAATGCAGCACACTTTTTTGAGCAGCCCTGAGAGGCCAGCTCAGTGGGTGAAGTGGATAGTGCTTTCTGGAGACAAGGATTCAACAGCAGGTTTTAGTTCAGTGTAGCACAGTACTAAATTATGATTTCCAAATGCATTTCTATTTTTCTATCTTGTTTTTTCATAAGCACAACCCAGTACAAACACATACCCCCTTCTCTCAGATTGAAGCTTTTTCTCCCACTAAGGTGGTTCTCTCATGACGGTCTCTATGGGTCAGGCTACCCTTAAAAAACCCCAAACAATCCTGACTAAATAAAGCACTATTGCTGGCACTTTTGGTCCTAATGTCAACAGAAAATGGACTAAATGGACACATATGAGGAGGACGGAACTTGTTCCCAATGTGATAATTTTAGTTCCCTCAAATCAGGTCTGGCAGAGAT
Organism: Atrichornis clamosus; assembly: GCA_013400975.1. Lineage (NCBI taxonomy): Eukaryota > Metazoa > Chordata > Aves > Passeriformes > Menuridae > Atrichornis > Atrichornis clamosus. The sequence goes on from WBMZ01003014.1 coordinate 319,462, forward strand.
CACACTCTCCCTGTTCACTGGGCTGATCTGAAATTAACACAGTGGACTTTACTCCTTTTCAATTTTTAAGGGTACTTGAGAGTTCAATTTCCCAATGTGTAAAAATACAATTGTTTCATAATTGAAGGCTTCAGACTCAATCAACACTTTGAACCACCAGAGCTGTATTAGTTTATACCAACAAAAATCCTTTCTGAAATGACAGCTCGAGGGTGTTTGAGCACAGTCAATATCACCAGGTGTTACCAGTGAGATCTGGAGGAGCACTCAAGTGCAGTACAGTCAGTTCTATTCGAAGGAAATCACAGGACTGTGAACAGTGTTACTCATATGCCTCTGTGGGACCTTTACACTACAGAGGAGCTAGAACCAGAAACAAAACTCCTGGCAGAGAACCAGACACACATTGACATATCACCAAAGATAATTAAAATATATTTAAACCTTCTTCGATGTAGTTTCATGATACAGAGTCTGAATGGCTTGTAATACAGTTCTGACACTGGGCAGTCAGTATGAAACGATGTAGCCAAAATGCATCTGAAGTGAACACCTGTGCTTTATCTCATGGCTCAGTTTTTACTCTGACATAGCACTTGTGACCTTTTCATTATGTTGTGCTTGTGCATATCTAAGCGTGACAGAAAGGATGAATAATAAAAAAATATTACTCAGTGAAGCAAAATTAGTGTCCAGTCACACCAGGAAAGGGTACAAGATAATAGCAGTTTTAATTGATTCCCTGTTTAGAAAATGCAGTAGTGCATGTAATGTATCACTAGCAGCTTATAGTAAAACATTTTACTCTCTATCAAGATAAAGGTGAGTACTAACGACTGTGACTAAATCTTGACAGCCAAATGATCTCCTCTCCTTGTAACAGCCTGTTGTGTAATGAGCAATCAGAGCAGCTGAGCAGTAATTACCTACATTCACTTACACTAAAAGCCTTTCTGACGGACTGAAGTGTATTGAAGCACAAACAAATGTGATATTATTATTTTCCTTACCTTCACATTGGACATGCAATTCCCATGTTTCCTTTCTATTTGCTTTTCGGTTTTGTTTCTTTGGTCTTTTTTTAAATTAAATTATAACCCAGAAGTCTTAAAAGCTTTTTTTCTTTTCCTTGTAACTTAAGGTGTTCTTTAGTGTTTTTAATTAACACTCACCTAGCTTGAGAGAAGACAGACATCACATAGTACATATTTCTTGTTTGTGTATTTTTAGGGCAAGCATGGAGAATGATGCAGGCTTTCAAGTGATCAAGCTCTGATGTGGAAGAGCAACCAAGTGCCAGTACACATAGCAGTGCCAAAAGCTTTTGATTAAGATAAACAAGACAAAGTGTGAGAAACCTTCATGTTCTTCTAACGTGTTCTCTTAAAATTTGTATGAAGGGAGAAAGAAAATATTTCCAAGGTGGAACAGGAATTTGGACATTTATTCAAGCTGATAATGTTCCAAAGTTCTAATTAATGAAGCAACGGGCAGAACAAGATTCTTGAAGCATAGATAATGTTCAGTCTCCAGACTGACTGATCTTTCCAGATCAACAAGTCCTTCTAATGGTATTGATGTGCTGGTCCATTTATGACCACAATTCCAATTTTAAAGTCTACTAAATTAATATAAAAAGAGAGTGCTTCAGTGTCAAGATGATATTTTACATATGGAGATAAATCTATCTAAAGCACGCTCAAAAATAACACAAGGGAAGGTGATTTACAAGTCCTTTGCATCTGCAACCTGAAAGCTGTTTTTATATTTTTTTTTTTTTCTTTTACCAATATGACAAATTTCAAAAGCCCACCTAAGCACTCCAATCTGCACTTGCAGTCAGCAACCTATTCATCTTGACTAAAAATTTATACTCTATTCACATAGAAAGCTTACAAATGCATAACACTCCTGGATATGCCCACTCTCTGAATTCCAACCCTCAAATACCACGGCAGAACTGAAACCAGTGTATGAGGTGAACCGAGCCATAAATCCTCCCCATTTCCTGGATCTGTGATGTGCTTCTCTGGCACATGATTAATGCCAGTTCCATAAAGGTTTGGGAAGGCTCTCTGGAATCGTTACAAACCCCAATTTGTGCTGCACAGTCTTGCCAAATGTCATAACTTTATATCACGGGTACCTATTTCCATGCAGAGCTCTCACTCCTTCTGAAGTATTCCCGGGCCTTTCTAATTCTTTAACCACCTTGCTACTTATCCCACATCTCACCTCACAGAAGCTTCTGCTTCCCTGAGCACTGTAAGATTTGGAAGGTATGGCTTTTCTTTTGGAGTAAAGAGGATCTCTTTTGGTAGTTCAGCATGTATTTTTGTTCGCATGATTTCTGATCTTCCACTTCTTGAGGGAAGTGTTCATAAAAACCAAATCTGCTAATTTTCATCATGAGTGCATAGACTGTGCACAGAAGAAAAGTTATTGTTGATATACATTACAATGTCTAATAGTTTAATATAGCAAAACTATATACATCTGTGTACATATAAAAGTCCTGCAACTGCATGTTTTTTCTATCTTCCCTTCTGTTCTATGGAATTACATCTATATATTTGTTTTACAGAAATGATAAAAATATATTTTCCAACAACAGCTGCAAGTCTACCAGCTCTGTGATAACTTGACTGCTGTTCAATTTATAAGATTCTTTCTTTGGTTTTTTTTTTTCTCCAGACTTGAAAATCTCACGTTTGTTATGAAGGTTAAAACTGATGGTGGAAAAGGTAAAGAGGAGAACTTAATCTCTAGCCTTCCATGAAAGAGCAGCTGTGAGAGGATTATCCATCAAACAGTAAAACTCGCAGAGGCTGTCAACCTCCAATAGGAAAACTCACACTGGCAAGTAATGGATGCCTCTTCCTGTGCATATTCTTCAAAATCAAAGTTTCGGCAATTTCATCAAAATTTTACTCCTTTAATGTGGAAACAGAAAGGTTTCTTTGGGTGGTTTGATATGTTTTGTTTTTAAATAGATGGAATCTATTTATACATAAAATTTTCTAGCATTGAGCTCAAATGCTACCACACCGCATAACTGAACAGGTTAAAAAACAGGGACACAGATGAATTTAGCAAGTTTCTCCAAAGCCAAAACCACAAGTTCTATTGTTTTAACAAATTCAGATTAACCTTACTCTGAAACTCCTCTATTACACTTACATATTTTTTCTGTAGGACATTGCTAAAAAAAATTTAAAATTAGGTATTCAAGCATACTTTGCATGTTTCTGTAAAACATAAAATGCTAATTACAATATAACTAGAGCACTACTTTGCTGATCTGATGAAAAGAACCACAAAATTAATTGGGACCATTTTACTGATCTTTCCTCCATCAGATAAAGATTATTTGACCCAAACAATTTTTACCTGCCAATTAGAACAGTTTTCTGTATTTAGATTTCACTGCTATTAAAGTCAAGAAGAGTCATTTTACTTTCCTGCTATATGATTAAGCCATTTTTAATCTTTTTAGAGTAACAAAATCATTTGCAAACATCAGAAAGAGAAAAGGAAATGGAGATATAATGACAAGAAGGAGAGGCAAAGGGAAAAAGTACTGTGATCCATATGGCACCAAAGCAGATTTGATATTAATTAATAAGGCTTTATCTATAATCCCTTTAACTCCCATTCTGGCAAGATGACCAAGTAATTTGTTTTGGTCTCTAATTCCATGCTTACTAAGTTGTTTTTTACTTCTCCTAGTCTCCAAAATTAATAACCTATATTGCAGGAGAGATTGTTTTTTGAAGAAAAAGATAGAGGCCACTATTGCAAACAGCAGAGGACCCGGGAGTACTTCCCAACCCTGGGCTCTTAATGATCTGTCAGAAGGTGGTTATCTGCTGCCCAGAACATCTAGCTTCCATCGGAAAACTTGGAGAGGCAAGCAGAGACAGAGTAGCACAATGCTTTAAAGGCTCCAGTCAATATGGCAGCAGGGTAAACTTGCCTTACTGCTGTCAGATACAGACCTATTGTAAAATAAAAGAGAAACAGTCATTTTCACTTCAGGTTCTTGTGGCACCACTAGGACTCGTCCCTGTTCCGTGTTTTGCTCTGCCTCCCCACACAGAGGAAGCCAGGCTGCCTCTCCAGACTCCCCTGACCCCTGCTCACCTGTCTAGTTCATACGGAGAAAAGCTGGCAGCACTGCAGTCAACCCAGATCCTGTGGTGTCCTGCCGTACTTAACGGGACTTCTGGAGAAGGTGTCTGCTTACTTAACACCCAAGTGGGTTTCCTGCAGTGACTGCTGGCAAAAGCTACTGCTCTGAAGCTCATGCCTTCTTTCAAGAGCTACGTAACCATTGCTGGGAGCTCAGCCAGCTAGGGAAGGATGTGTCAGGCCTTTCTAAAACTAGTCCTCCACTACTGGGTATTTACTCTCACCACTTTTTTGTCTTTTTTTTTCCTTTTTTTGAGAGGGAGTGAGCCAGGAAAGGAAGAGGGGTGCACCTTTCCAAACAAGTGTGGTGGAATTTGGCAGTACTGCAAGAAGGTGACAGACAACCAATGCATTGTCCTGGCCTTGAAACAACAGGCACGGAAAACCACAACTCTAAATAGCACAAACCTGAGGATTTAAGGGACACTTCAAGGGTGATGGTATTTCTGCAGGGAGATGGGAGATAAAGATGCAGGCTCCTGTAGAGCACCATCAATCTGCACTTCCGATGGGAAACATGAATTAGAGGGTGTGAATCACTTTTCTACTGACACACACCCAATGAACAATCAAAACATTTAACAGAAAACACGAGCCTGATAGTCTAAAGATCTTGTGTGCATGCCATGAGTAATAATCTGTACACTTAGTAGATACATGCCTCCTACTCCCACATACTTCACACGGTCCTCATGGCTATTGCAGTCTTTAAATCTAAGTCTCCTGCACTAAATAACCATAATTGCTTCCCTCAGAGGCACCAAAGGTTTTATTGCTGAAACTTTCCCTCGGTGCCATAGAGAAACTGCACAACACATTACTTATGAATGCCAGCTCTCCTTTATCTGTTGTGGTGCATTTATTTCTGTACTTAGTGCAATAGCTCCAAGGAACAGATGATGAATTCTAGGTTATAGTGAAGGACTGTTTACAATATACAAGACAACTTTGTAGTAGCAAAACTAGCCCCAAAATTGTTTCTTGAAAATGGTACTTAATAATGCATTTAGCAGCCTGCTATCTCATCAGTTCCAAACAGGTTATAGCAGGTGTATCTCTAATTTTCCCCCTCCTCTCACCAACATAATCACAGTCCTCATCAATACTTTCAGGGAAGCAGAAGCAAACATCTCTCCCCTCCTGTTGTTTTGCTTTCTAAACTGCTCACGTACCTTTCACAGTTGAGAAACTCACTACTCCAACTTCAAGGAACTTATTACTGCAAACTTTTGCTGACAATTAGAATAGAGCAAGGCTTGCAATAGTGTTTGGTACGACTGATCTGAGCCACAAGAGCTAAAGCATTGGATAGCAAGCAATGATCACTGGAAGAGAACAGCAGCCTTGATGCATCAAGGCTGAACTTCAAAACTTCCCGTTGGGACTCTGAGGAGCTTTTTCTCTTGGGCTTGATTTATTCATGGTTGCCCAGCACAGATGGTTTTCCACCTTTCTCAGAAGTATCCAGCACCAAATGCTCTCTTGCTCGCTAAAGATCCAGACTACATATTGAATGTGTCAAGCAAAATAGCAGATTCCGTAATGTTCACCCTTTAGTTTCAAAAGGCACACAGTGAGATGATAATGTAGAATCAAACCCACGATATTTCTCTTAGACTGTGCCTTCAATGGTACAAGTTAGCAGTTCTGGGAACAACTTGACAGGAGAGAGAGTCACCAAGGAATCTGTGTGTTACGGCAGCTCACGTGTGACCACAGTAACAGCAATACACAATTCTCCTCCAGCCAACAGGGAGACTGCTGGGGGTTTGTTCACCACTGACCTGGACAACAGGCAAGGCAAAGCAGAGAGAGGTGACTGATTCACTGTCACATCACCTGCCTCTCAGTCATCCAGTCACACCTTGCTCTGAGCCTTCACTTACCAAAAAACACAAGACACAAGATGGGAAAGGGGTGTAATTCAAGGTTCTCATTTCTATGTGGCCCTTACTAATACAGTAGATTTCAGAAGCAGATTCAATTAGAACAGTAAAGTCAATTTTAGAGAAGCTGTAAACTGTTTAAGCACTGCAGTCAATTGAACAAAGTTCTAGGTCTGGGTTTTTTTTAAACAAGATAATGGGTTTTTTAAAAAAATATTGAGAGAAACAACTTTAAGGCCGGAAAGTTGAGGGTGAGTAGTAAAAACCTATTAGCTGGGTGGCTCCTCCCTTTAAAATGCAATAGATCCAGAAATGGAGATGGCCAGTGCCTTTGAGAAACATAAAATATACCACAGAATTAAAATTCAACGTCAAAATCTCCTTTTCCACATGTTTTTTCCTCCTCAGCAGCTAATATATACTGCTCATTTTATTTATTATTGCACACAGAGGATTAGTTCTGCATTTGATTGTCCCATTTGGTGTAAAGATAATAGATTTATATTTCATTATATCTTGGCTATCTGGCTCTACAGAGGATAATTTTGCTAAATTCTAGTACATCTACAGTTTAATGGCTTTAATAAAAATTTTTAAAACCAAGCTAAGTAGTAGTCTTATTTACTTTTTTTTAAGAAGCAAAAACTGGAACCAAATCTCCTCCTTCTGGCACTAACTTAATACAGCTAATCCAACCTTTTTTTAGGTATTTTCAGTCTTTTAGAAATCAGCACCTATTCCAGTTTCTTTCCTTCTCAAACCCAGTGAAAAGAACACAGACATATGGCTGAATAAAGAAAAGAATAAATAAATGAATAAAGCATAGCTAATATCCACCCATTTCAATAGGAGAGGGTGTTGATATAAAACCAGTTGCTTCCATTTTGTATGACTTGATATAATTTATTACAATCACTAGAAGCAAGTTTTACAGAATGCTGCTAACACAACAGAGACCATTCATCACACACTGCACACACAGTCAGATGTATGGCATAAGTCCTGCCCTAAAAATTGTGTCTTCTAACAACCGCTACAGTAAGGGCTTATCCCTGTGCCCAGGGAAAACTTGCTGGCAAATTTGGATCATTCTTCCTCTTCACAGAAAGAGACTGAAGCTTTAGCAAAAGCATGGTGACTACAGCCAACCAGAACACCATCCAAGCACAGAAAACTGATCAATTTGGGGTCAAGAAAAATTTCAGAAAGCTTTCAAACGTCCGCAATACTTGGGTCTTTGTCAAGCTCATTCCTCGATATTGCTGTTAGGCCTCACCCTCAGTGTAAACCCACACATCTCCTCTCACACAAATTGCTTAGCTCACAACTCAGTCAACACTATTTGGCTAAAAATGAACATAAAGAGCATTTGCATCCATTTAGGCACTGCAAAATCACCAACCCTCCTAATGCAACCCAGCTAATGCGCTCACAGGCCAGGAAGGTGACACAGATCACGAAAGACAAGCAATATTACTGAGCCAGATGCAAGGAATATAAGCACACAGGAGCTAAGAAACAGACCACCAGAAAATCATACTGATTAAATAAACAGGCATTTTGTATCAACTCTCTAGTGATACCATGAAAGATACAGAGAAATTGAACCAACTCTATCTCTAAAAATTTGTATTAGAAGGAGCATCATGTAGGTAGCATGGTTTCATGCTTCCAATAGTAAGCACATATTTAAATAATATTTGTCATTTACAGAATGCTCCATCACAACAGTGCTGCTATTCAATTCACAGAAAGATTTAGTGCCGAAACAACTTCTTCCTTCACTTCAATATTGTCTACGTAACAAACACTTCCTACTGTCCCCATTGAGCAGCAAATGCACACAAAGACATCACATTCTAAGTTGAGTGTGACTCTGTAAATAACACTTGGCTTTTTTTTCATAGCATTCAAGCCATGAAGCTTGATCGCATTCCCTTTTTTTTTTTTTTAGAAATAATCAAAAAATAACACATTTATGCTCCACAGCAGCAAACTATCCAACTTAATATCTGTTGTGAAGATCCAGGTGCCTCTGTACCTAATGTTAAGAAAATAATCTGACATTTCTTTTAATATATGTCAGTTCTCAAACAATTGCATGTGTATCACTTAGACTCCATTTCCATTACATAAGTAGAAAGCAAACAGTCAATAAACCTTTCCCCACAGACCTGGATATTACCTTTGAAATAATAAGCAATTGCATGAAACATCCCATACTTAGCTTTCAAAAAAACCTGTGACAAAAGTTTTGAAGTTGCAGCACTTAAAGAATTAAAACCCTCCAATTTTTATCCCTATGAATGCAGAGTGTACAAAAGTTTCTACACGCCTACTTTTCAGAGTGTTTTCACTAGCAGGTCTTCAAATGCCTGACACAAGCTCTAGGGAGGCTTCTCTGCCCTCTGCTCCTCTGCTCTAGGATAAAAAGCTGCCTCAGTGAGTCACTTCAGGTGAGCTTCATTACTCACCTCAATGCAAGACCACTACATTGACAAGAAATTCCAAACATTCTGTGGAAATGAGCCTTTTCACCACGAAACGACTCCTGGACGCGACACTCCAGAAAAGAGGTTATTCACGTATTTAAGACACAGCAGTCTAAAGCATTCCTGTAATAACTGAGGAGCTGGGCTGTGTTGTAGGAGGGCAGCACTGGCAGATGCCAGCCAGCCAAGGGGCTCACTTCAGAAAAGATTTGCAATAACTTTTTGAAATGCCAAATTTGAAAGAGGACCATAACAATGAGTACATTATAGCCTGAGGCTCCTCTTATTTGAAGCCCTGTTTCAGCAAACGCTATTGATGTTTTGTCATATTCAAGGCATGGTGGTAACATCATCTGCAGCAGCGTGGGATATTTCATAATCACTTTTAGTGCTCACTGACACGGGCACCTGCGCTGAGGTGCAGGTTACACTGCACAGCTCAGTGGCCACAGGCACTCCTAGCATCCTCCATGTATTGCTGTGCTTTAATAGCACAGGCACTTCCTTAGCTCCATCATCTGTCATTGCCGTGTGCTGCTCTCCAGAACAGTCCTTTGGAAACACAACTCAGGGCTTTAACAACAAGAAAGTGCATTATCTCACCCTGAAAAGGTGGGCCTGTGGATATGCTCTGCTTTTCTTTTCAGCCACCTGGAAATATTAGAAAGATACTTTGCCTGCAAGCAGATCAGACTAATATTCCAGTTACCCTCTGCCTTGAAGCTGTTTTTTGCCACTTCTGGGATAACACAGCAGGATGACACCTGGCGGAGTATTTAATGCTTTCATCAGAGTCTTCAGGATTCCTTCCCTCCTTCCAAAAGCATGAAAACTTAATGTCACCAATATTCCTTCTACTCCTTTCCAAGTACGCCTACTACTTTACTGAGAGATGAAATATCCTGATGAACTCATTCTTATCTCCACTTATGGGCTATAAAAGCTTTACTCAAGCATTTCGTCAGAAGTCTACTACAAGGATTACAACATACACTGTCAACACCAGCAGAATAATAGAGTCAAAAAAATGCAATCAGAAATAAGAAATATTGTCCTTCATTCTTTTATTGCAGGTAATAGCAGAGAGAGCTCAAGCCTGCAACCATGATCCTTCCCTAAGCAGAACTACTGTGTTTCACCGATTTATAGCTCTGTGTCCATCCTACTGTCGCTCATTAACAATAATGTGGACGTGCAGAATTAAAACCAGTTTCAAGCAGCGAATCCAAACATTTACCTGCATCCTATTTTACACACTATTCTTCTCTGCAGGACTGAAAGAAGAGAGCAGTTCTCATTCAGTCTGGTGGTCTTACACAAACACAATTTTAACCGGATGTTTTACAGAACATCTAAAAGGTCCCACTCTCACACCTTGGAGAGATTAAACAATTGCATAAATGTATATATGATATGGACCATGGACCCCAGAGCTGAACAGAGTTCAAAAGGACGCGAATGCATTACGGATTTCAGGGTGTCCAGCAGCCCCACTTGTCACAGGAAAACACAAGTGGCCTTTGTGCAGGTGGTCAGCAGGGACCCAGGGGCTCTGGGAGATGCCATAACCCAGGAGAGCCACACTGCAAAAGCAAAATGTGTCTAAGGCACCCTTTTTTTTTAAAGATTACAGCCAAGATCAAGTATTTAAGACCTGTGTAATTGCCTGGTGACATTCCAGAGGCGTGGCTCAGCCACTGGAGACTGCATGGGAGGGTTCATCAGGTATGCAAAGTGTTGAGGTCTTAATAAATAGGATGGTGAAACTTACCTGTATTTTTTTTCTGAAACAAAAGTATAATAGAAACAAAATATTTATTTCCGTAACAATTTAGGAGAAAAATATCAACAGAATTTGATACAGAAATTAATTTCCTACATTAATCAAAAAATAAATAAACATTTATTTCTATTCAAGTTATCTTCTCTTGCAGTTAGCTGAGATCTCTGGAGAAACATTAGATGAATAAATCATTATCCAATAGAAAGCCTGATTATGGAAATTAGATAACTTTATAGAAATGTTTATTACAGCAGATTTACACTTCAACAGAAGCATCCTGACTTCGATTTATTTAGGTAATCTGTAGTTATGAGTTTCTTGTGTTTGCCATTTAAATGAAACAACAGTTCTAGCCACTTACACTCTCTTTATGATGGAGGGTTTTGAGAAGCCCTTGACATAAGCCTACTTTCCTTTTGCTGTACCAAATATAAACTCTACTCTAGCCTGTAAGAGCAGATGAATATAGCCAGAGACCAGGATTACATCAAAGACTATGTGACCAACAAAAAAATCAGCTAAAATCCATCCAATGACAGTTTTCAAAATAAAATTTTACCTGTTAAATTAGTATTGTTAAGAAAGAGTTTCGAGTGCCAATGTGATTGCTTAATAAACACCTATTTAAAAATTTTGTCAATAACTTGATAAAGCACCATCCATAAAATTATCATGAAGACTGAAAAAATTGAGTGCTAAATAATGAAGTGCCACAGAGAGAAAAGTCATAGAAACTAAGACAATACACGGTGAAACATGGCTAAGGTAAAAATTAAACACCACGGGACACAGTGAGCAGAAAACTATCTGTAAAAAGGCAGCTCTTGGGCTCAAGGTGAGACACAGAAAAATAATTACCAGAGTAAGCACATGGCCTGCCGTGCAGAGCCCCAGCTCCACGTAAATCAACGTGCTAAAATACCACTGTTGTCTGTTGTGTAGCGTTTTTAAAGGCAAGAAGCCTTAAAATGGACACTTTGAACCAGCCCTGTCCCCTAACAGCTGACCACTCCAGCACTCCGCTCAGTCAGCCACGGAACGACCAGGGACAGGGATACAAGTCCATGTGGAGACAAAAGGAGGGCAGAAGTGAAGTTTCATGTGTGAACAAAACATGGAGAAATGGGCTCTCATGTCTTATTCCTGGCTTTGCAATCCTTAGTCTGACACTAAAGAGGAAACGATCAGGACTGAAAGGAGCAAAATTTACCATGGAAGCTGCTAATCTACTACCTAGTGCTGTCCCTGAATCCGCTGGAATATCAAACCTTCACTGATCCCAAGAGGATGCAATCAAATGGAGACAGAGAACAGATGGCATCACAATTTCCATCGTGCTTTGCCAAACTTTAATCACTGTATGAAACTCACGTCCCTGCTACCAAATTTTTCACATTTTCCTCCCATTAGTTCCCTCTTTGCCTGCTTGTAAATGACTCTAGCAAGATCGTATCTTTTGAAATACTGTTGTAGATCTGTGACCAAAACCACAGAGACAGCAAATCTTTAAATACCTCAGATGCTGATACAGGTTTCCAATGTCTTGAAGTTTCTGATTACAGCAATGATTCGTGCCTATCTTTCTTTAGCAGTGAAGGTGCAGCTAAGGGCAGAACTTTCATACCCAATTTACATGTACCAGACATTCAAAAATGGAAAACTGAGTGCAGACAGCGACAGCTTAAAAGACCTACACACACTAAAGCAGAGAAACACTAAGATGTAAAGACATACTTCAATTTTGTACTTGTCTGCAGAAAAAGTCTTGCTACATACAGGTATGATCTCCAGCTTTTAGTAAGAATGTGGAATGACTGAAAATATTTATAAAGCAACAACAACAACAAAATTATTTAAGATTGTGAAATGAAAATTCCAAAAGTTTTTTATGCCAGAGGTGTGGCTAAGGGAGAATTTCATCATGGTGTAATGGGGACCTTGTGGGAGAGCAGAATTTGATGGCAGAGAAAGCTCTTCAATGTCATAATTAAAGAGAGAACGATGCTACAATAACTGAAGATGAAGGTAGGCATATTCAGAGAAGAAATAAGAGCTACATTTATTTTGGTAATACACACTAACAGCTTACCCAGGATTCTCCATCTCTGCACACTTTGAAATCACAACTGAATAGATTTGAACACACTGCCTGGTCTAATTCAGGCAAAGGTGTTGGATTGCAAGCCAGCATGCAGGCAAGGTCAGTGCTCACAAAATAACCACAGCAGTCGTTTAGGGCCTTAATTTATACAAATCTGTGCCTTATTTCTCACCTTAATTCTGAGACATGGTCAGAAGAGTTACAAACTTAATTAGCTCTTTTACATTCAGTCACATGGCCATATGGCCCTATGCTTCCCATGCCAAAAATTCAGTCATTTGCTTAAAAATCTGTTTTCTAACTGTACATACCAGTTAAATTATCCTGCTTGCTGTATGTGACCATTCTAATTAACATCATAGAACACAGCCCATGCAAAAAAAAAAAAAAAAAAAAATCCACACATGACATTCACGATCTGCAAATAGGTGTAAAACATGAAGAAAATAACAAGTCTAAGAAAACTACAGCAAAATTCTGACCTGGAGAATCAAATGGCTTCATTCATCATCATCAGCCCATTTGTCATTCCTAAAGTATTAATAGTTAGTTCCTGCTTTTATAAGAAGAAATTTTGGAAAGACCATGGCAAATATGTGCACAATACAGTGAGTTACTCCTAGTAACTCCTTGGAGTTACTCCTACCACTTCCAAGTGTGCATGTGCTCAACATACATCTCATAAGCCTTTATTAATTTAAATTGCATACTGTAGACATCCAAGTAGAAATTCACAGACAAAAAACCCACCGAGAACTTTTGAATCCCAACTCACAGTTTTGAAAGCTGTTGGAGCCCAGGTGAGCATCCTTGGACATCACTATTAGTGATTTGCTCTGTTCTTAACACTCATTTGATACTGGCGATGTTGTTTTCCCTTTGGGGGAAAAGGATACTGAACCAGCTGGACTTTTGGATTGACTCTACACATTCTTCTGTTCTTATGCTCAAATATTTTACTGAGCTGATCTAAAAGGGCATAGATACATCTTACAGTGTTACTGCTCTATCCCTCCCAGCTTTTGAAAACATCTGCAGCTGTTTATGAAAACAATATTTTTCCGTGTATAATTTGCCATTTACTTGGGTAATATCACAGGAGCCATATCTAGACCTGCTTGAATATACACATATAAATTACACCTATATAAATTATGAGAAAAGAGCATATATAAAGTCAAAAGAAAGCAAGGGTAAAATTAAAAGAGAGACATAGCAATGTTTTGTAAAGCCATTTTTCATTAGCCTGAAAAAAAAAAAAAAAAGGGCAAAACTAGCTGAGAGACACAGCTTTCCATAATATTTTGTGACATATATAAGTTCATCTTAACATCTTATTTTGTAGTGAAGACTTAGGGGGTCTTTGGCATTAAAAAAAAATAATCTTGTGACAGAGATGAATAATGGAATAAGGAAATATATCCACTGATTGCTACTCTAGACTGTGCCTACAGATTTGCATCATAATTTTGGAAAAGACGGTAAAAGGAATATCAACCATGATTTTTATACTTTCTTTTTCACCTCCCAGCACTGTACTTGTTCTGAACACAACAGAGTGAATTAAATTAAACCTCCCTCAATACCCACTGACATTGAACCTCAGTCTTTTCTGTGTCTACATGCAGACAAGGACTATACAGACTAATATCCTCTTTAACCATCACTGTCTAAAGCCAGGTGAAGAAGCCCAAACTGACAAAGTGCAGACACATTCAGACGTTTTAGTTCAGAAGAACTGAAGGTAAATTTAAAGGTTGAAAAGACTGAATTAAGTCACTATTATTTGGAGCTCAAAACCTAAATTATGCTTAAAACCTATACAGCTCAGGAAAGTTCTGAGGATGAACACAAAGCCAGGAAGATGGAATCTGAACACAGCACATTTCAAAGGCTCTCTTGTGGTTTTGCAAGTCATCAGCACTGTGTTTTATGCTGCCACCCACCCCCATGGCATTCTGCCTTCTATTGGTACCTTTCAGTTTAGCAGGCTAAAGCAGAACTCAAAAAAACACATACATTCTCCTGGTCATACTAGCACTTACATAGGCAAGGTTTCCAGGCATGAATGCAGTTAAATTAATTAAATGTAACACTGATCTATTCCTTGTGTGAAAGATTCTGCTTGTGACTCGAGTTCCTTTGGATTAAGGTGATTTTGGAGCATGTTGAAGTCACTCTTGCAACGTGACAAAACAGTATTTTAACCATTATCCCACACATGGTAGAACCTTGGTATCTGTAGGAACGACTTGCATCCTGTGCTTTTCCAAATATTTGCCATCTGCCTTTTTGTATTCATTAGTGGAACACTTACCTTAAACGCAGACATCTTCCTAGTACAAAGATTTATGTATATACAAAAGTCTCACTGAATTCTCTTGGAACAGTGAAAAGGCAAGGAAAAAATATAAACACTTCCAGATACTCAAAATCTAGTAGCCTGTCAAAAACTGTAACAAAGTGTTTTATCTTCAAAAATTGACTTCTGCTATGACTTTAACTCGTGTAAGTTACAAGGCACTACCTTGTCTGAGCTGAAGCCAGTCAGTCTCTGCTTGACTCTTCCATACACTGCGTTTTCCCACCTAAAAAAAAAAAGTAAAAAAGACAATTCCTTAAAAGCATTTCACTCAACAACAGTAAGAAACACACTTAGCAAATGTTAGGAACCACCCTAACTTTTTTCCCCCATAGTTTTTGCATTGTTGAGAATACCAATATTCATACTTTCAAAGTTGCAAATAAAGCAAGAGTGAAAGAAACCTGGAAGAAGTTACCTGCTGAATAATATCAGGAAAGGGATTCTAAAATAATGCAAGCATGCATTGTCATTCCTTTCCTGTCCAGAAGAATTTAGGGATATGCTACCATAACAGCTAGAAAACCAGGTTGCTTTATTTGAGCAGAGTATTTTAATTTATGTTAACAAAACCAGGAGCAAAACCAGGCAGATGTATAGCCTGAAACAAATTTTGGTACTGTGGGGTATCAAAAGCTCTTTAAAAATTAATCTATTCTCTTCTGAAATAGCTGCTATCCCAAAACTAACTGCATATTATTGTCACTACTAACATTAATGAAACCAGATTTTCTTTAAGTAGCACCAATAAGCACTAATTGGGCAAATTAACAGAGATATGAACAAAATGCACCTCCCCTTAACTCTGCAGTGGGGCAACACAGTTATTTTGAAAGCTCACCTTTTCTCCAAATTTACAAAAGAAAGTGAAGCTAGAGTCTCTAAACAAGAGGAAATGTCTAAATAAATGCAGTCAATGAAAAACCAAGGAAGACTACAAAATGCTGAAGATGAATTGTGCTCCTGATGAGATTTCAGTTGTAGTTTGCCAAGAGAGGCAATAACCTAGGACAGTTCTTTCTTTCCTTTCCCTACCTTTTTCCTAGCCTTTCCTTAAATACCAGTTAATCTAGAAGAAAAGGCCTAAAACTGTATTATGCAAAGCTCTGGAAGACTTCTTCCACACCTCTATTGGTCCAATCCCTCAGAAGGTTACCTCTGCATTAAGCTCTCACCAGTTTGAGGAGCTAATTACAGATGTCCTACCACTTCCATGGCTGTACAATGTGGAACTTGTGCACACCACTAACAGAACATCCAGATGGGCAATAGATGCTGTGACAGGGAGCAGATCAATGGGCCTCAGGAGTGAGTAACCAGAGTGACCCTAACAAAGAAAATAGCAGTTTTGCTTGTCCTGGCTGGCTGCTTCTGGGTCTCTGACTGATGCAACGTAAGTGGAGACAGTAATTTTTAGTAAAAAGGAGACAAAAACCCCCACTAACTCAGTATAATCTGGTTAGAAAACAAAAACCAGAGAAGAACATTATCCTCTGCTCTACAGGGGGTACTGCTGATGAACTCCTTGCCTGGTGGTCTCACAGCAATGCTAACACTTTTCAGTGGAAAGTAAAGCCATGCAGAACTGAGATGCTTTTTCACAGTTTATCCAGAATCCAAAACCCTGCCCACTACAGTGAAAAAAGTCATACTTCTCTGCAGCATTTTCCTCAGGAGCAGACAGCTCTATCACAGCCATGTCTTGAGCAAGCAAGCAGGACAAACTGAATTGCCAATCAGTACATTGATATAGACCAGTTCTGAAATTCAGCTCCTGCTGAAGGAGCCAAAGGATACAAGACATTCACTGCATGAACAGAGAATAAATAACTGCTTGGACCACAGCAAGAGGCCACAAAAATAAAAACTAACCTTCTCTAAGTCAGATCTTCACAAACCAGTAACTGCCAGTACCACAGAACAGTCCTGGCAAACAGCTGGGAGAAGAGGGTGTCAAACCCCACAAGCAGGAATAAAATTTTCACTATGACCTTTTCATAGAAGCTTTCCAGCATCTCACATTGTTCTTGTTCACCTTCAATTACTGCTGAAATTAATTGGCTCCTTTGGAAAGAATACTCTGGGACCAAGCTTTTCTTGTTTCACCCAAGTGAAGACTTCCAAATTCCTGTACTCCTTGTGGAGATTTCTATCCTGTTCATGTAGCATTCCTGACAAGTCCAGAGACCTGCCAACAAGCTCCTTTATATGCTGGCACAGCTGATAATTCTAGTGGAGCTTTAGAACACATTTTTCTGACACCAGAACTCTGTCATTACAGAATTGAAACATAGCTTCACTTTTTCAATTTGAGCAGGCTACCACAAACATATACAGACATACTTGAAGCAGCAGCATCCTCAACCCTCAAATTCTAGAAGAAAACAGAATGAGCTTGCAACAGGCAGATTCTTTGAGCTGAGCCGACTGCATTACTATTTTTATTGACAAAACAAGATTAGTAGATGGAGGCCCGTAGCAGATTTAAAAGAGATGGCCTTTAGAGATCCAAAACTGTGTTGCATAAATTTCCTCTCCATTAATTCTTATTATGCCGGAGGTGAGATCTACCCTACAAATCACAAAATAGCTTAAGTAGTGCAAACAAAAGAAAGTATTAAATGACAAATGATTGGGGTTTGGAGGCATGATTGCTAGTCCTATTTAATACTTCTAATAGTGATCAGGAAGATAGTAAACAGCACAGTAATGAAAACTCCAGATTAGAGGGATTAGAAGCGTGAACAGAAATTACCAGCAAAATGCAATTTGGAAAGTCATAAGCTAAGACATCTGGAACAAAATAATCCAAAAAGTTGGTCTGTACGTTTTCTATATTAAGGAAAGCTAGAACCTGATAATGTAATAAAACAGTATATGTGTATATATAGGTATGTATTCCTATATAAAGAGGCATATAGATTCATAATGTGTGTATATATATATATATATATGTATATACACAAAACAGACACAGGCAGGAATTATCTAACTAGCAAAAAACTCATAGGTCTATCAGAAAACTGTTTTCTGATAGAAAAACATGACCATTTTCAAGAAAACATTGGGAAGCTTTTCAAAACTGATTTTGTTCCTCAAAGAAAATGTTATGTAATATTTAGTTTGCCTTTAATATCACAGGAAGGTAATGTTGTGCAATCAGCTTCATAATAGAGAATAAACCTCACACCTGAGTTATGCCACATGTCCCAGTTTCTGTCTGAACTCAGGCA
Source organism: Atrichornis clamosus (assembly GCA_013400975.1). Lineage (NCBI taxonomy): Eukaryota > Metazoa > Chordata > Aves > Passeriformes > Menuridae > Atrichornis > Atrichornis clamosus. Next base: position 337,510 of record WBMZ01003014.1, read on the forward strand.
AACTTCCAGGCTCGAGCAGTGAATCTACAAAGTTATTAGTGAATTAATTTTCAGGAACCTAACTAGAAAGATAGCTATGATTACAAGTTCAGAGGAGAACAATGAAAAGGATAAGAAAACCCCACAGAGAGAGCAGTTTGCCAATAGGATTAAAAAAAGCTGGACACATCTATGACAGTTCCAGAATAACTCAAAGGGTGGACCAGCTTTTGGCTGTATTAAGGGATTATCAGTACCAGAAAACCATAAAACAAATATTTCCCAAGACTACTTAGAGCACGGAGAAATTTTAAAATAAAAATCTATTTCACTGTATGATATTCTTCACTAAAAAATACTGTCCCAAGCGAAGCTGCAACATTTTCAAGTATTAGTCACCCAACTCAGAGTGAATATTTAAGACAGGGTGTCTCTCACTGGCACTTTAGCTGACTGATTTCATAGATCTGTCCATTAATAAATTACATGAATTCTTGCAAAGACATTCATTTACTTATTGACTCGTATTTCTTTATTAAAAAGTATTTGTCTACCTAGTGAAATGTCTTGGCTATTTGGTCCTTTAAAAAATACATTAGTCCCACTAGTACTCTGAAGTAACAAGGAACAGTAAAACCTAAGTTATTCCTAAAAGAAAAGACGGAAATAGACATACAAGAGCTTTCCTTGTCTTATAAAGATTCTAAAAAGGATCTAAGACAGACACAGAGCAGTTTCAAATATTGCAGAGACACCAACATGAAACTTGCAGTGCCTCAAGCATCTTTTTCTCTCCCCCGCCCCACTGTAATTGAAGCTCAATTTTAACTGTTTCACACTTCCTGCTTTTTATTCACCTATTATAACTGAAAAGGTAGGTGGAGTCAGAATCAGTAGTCCTGCAAGACAGTGCAGACTTCAACTCATTGACACACTGGCATGGTGATAAAAACAGATGGAAAGTAATTTAACTCTACAGCCTAAGCAAAGGCAGAGTAAAATCTCACAAATAAAACATAGTCAAATAGGAAAGCAAATTTGAAAGAACTGTTATCCAAGTCTGTCAGGTTTTGCAGTTAAAGCAACATAGAGTTCACACAGCTTTCCAGAAAATAGTATGTCTAAAAAAAGGAAAAGCTAAATCACATGGACTCATCTTCACATCTTGAAACAAAGCACTATTTACACCCAGCCACTTGCCCTTCCTGCTGAAACATGACTGCACCTGACCACAGGGACATGCTGTCAGCCACCTCCGGGAAACTCATACTGAGATCAGGGTTGTTGGTTCAGCTGAGGAGTCAAGTCACTCAACTTTAGTCACTGCAGGGCCAAGCACATTTAATTCCTACCCTTAACTCCCCCTCAGTGTTGTAGCTATTTGCACTGGTTGCCATGAGCTCATGATTAATCTAGGACGAATAAGAAGGAGTTTCATAGGACAAAATGCCCTGCTGCTCTAGAGCCATTGCAGGCAGACTCTTCATGTGCCTATAGGTACATGTGGGGAAAAGCTGATGTCTCAAGAGGTAAAATACAGAGTTCTGCTTCAAAGAGCATTTGATGCAAAAAAAAAGGAACAAGAGCTTTCTGTACTTGTAAATGACATGATTTAAACTGACAAAACCAAAATATGAAAGAGAAGCTACACTAACTCCAGAAACAAAACTACCTGTAAGCAGTATTCAGGCAATGAATCCCTGTTCAGATGAGGGTGACGAGCTATTGCAGCATAAAAACACAACTTCTGTAAGAGTTTGGGGAAAACACATAAAACCAAAAAAAATTAATCCTAGAAACCTGATATCTGTAATGTATTACAGAACCTTTGAGTGCAACGCTCAAAGTCGGAGTTGCATATGATGGAAACATAGGACAAACCTGAAGTTGTGAAAGGCTGCCCAAGAGAGGCTGGCCAGACTCAGATAATTAGCAGTAAACAGATATCCTCACCATGTTGTAAAGGTCCTTCCAATGGCTGGGGGACACTTTGAGACTATAGAGACTGCATTTCATATTATAAAGACTCTGTATTTATCAGGAACCTTGGCGGCACAAACAATAATCATGTATTTTCTCTCCTTTTTTTGGTTGTTAGCTTATCAGTACAGCTTTGACCACAATGCCAACTCTTCTAGATGCTTTGGCTTTTGTCACCTAGAGCTCACCAACTACTGAACAGCTCCAGCCCTTGGAGAAATCCAGGCCAGGAACTAAGTAATAAAATCACAGTGGGAGATAAACTTCTGTAGAAGTCCAAAGCTTACACCCACACAAATATTTCCAAAGAAACCAAACTAAAATTCCATTTTACGTGACTTACTGGATTTGTCTCCTAAACAAAAAGTTACAGGTAAAACAGTATTTACTTTGCATGCATGTTCTCTGGTAAGCACATTATGAAGGGACTCAAGTCCAGAGCTCAAAATCAAAGAGCAACCTGTGCTGAAGTCCATGCCCTATGTGTGTTCCAGTTTTAAAACACATCAAGTTACTCAATGCAGTTTGCACACTTTCTAAATGCATCTTTTGTCCTATTTTAAATCACTTCCACATTCAATAGCAAATCAAGGGCACAGCATTGTCCCATCTCTTCATAAGCACAGTCCTTTTTCCTTTAAGAAGAAAAGAGAAGGGAAGATGTGTCAAAGCCACATGGCTTCTCACCTACAACCAAGTGATTTATTTCCTCAAGAAAAATAGAGCAGCCAGGAAAGGATGATCTATTGCAAGGTGCTCCAGCAAGCTGTTACAGCAGTGACCCCAGTACCACTGACCTGTACTTGGTCACACCAGGTTTGTTATCCCTGCCCTCAGAGATGAGCTACATGTCCACAAAGAGGATGCCTGGAATACAGGAGGCCCTCTGACACGTAGGGGAGAGGAGGCACACCTGCTTTTTCTGCCCATCTGCAGTGCAGAGAACGGGACCAACTAAACCCCTGCTAAAATGAAGCTGGCACTGCAGTACAACCAGGAAAGCTTTTGACCTGAGATACAGCAAGGAGGAACATTGTCTGCTTGCTTTTCAACAGCAGAGAATATATTAGGCTTAAATCTTGCCCAAGTACTTGAAAGTAGTCTCTGAATTACACGGAAATAGCTCTACAAGAGTTAAGAGGACCAGAGGAGGTGTGAAGGCACAGCTGAACACAAGATATTTTCTTCCTTCTAAGAGTGAACCTAATTAATGTGTGAATTGTCCCTGTAAAACTGCTCCCCCTCCCCTAAAAGATGAGGGTCCACAGAAAACATGGACACGTTAGATCTTTGTCCCTTGAAATGATTCACACATCCAAATTCTTCAAGGAGACCAGCCCAAAGAAACGATTAGCTCATTTTTCCCAGCAATTCCTTCCACTGCAACAATAGGTGGGGGTGTTCCCTCCCACTCCCTTTAGTTTTACTGCATAAGGACTAATACAAAGACTGAACTGAAGGGAGCTGGTGGGAGGATAAGTGGTGGCAATGACAGGCAGGTGCAGAGGTGATCCCCAGAAAGCTCAGCACAAACAGCTTGATAAAGGCTGCTCACCACAGCATTGATATTCTGTCAAAACAAATAATCTGTACCACAATAAGGCAAAATCTTTTATGAATTAGATCTATCTGTAAGACCCTGCACAGAGGCCCCTGTGTAGCTCTTCCCTGCACAGAGATTTCTGAGTGCAGATTTGTAACTATAGATTTACTGTGACCTTTGGATCCCAGGCTGTGATCCCATTAGCTCTCAGAAAGGCAGGAGTGAGGCCCTGCTGCCAACTGCATGTGCAGCTTTAAGCAATCTCTACTGCAGGCAAGTGCATCAGGATGACACAACAGATGGAGATGTCTTGAGCCCTACGCTGAGCAAATAAGTGGAAAACGTTGATTTGCAAAGAGATATGAAAGTCATTGGTACCTCAAATTTCTATGCATTTTAGGGAAAGAACTACCTGTCCTACTCAAATTCCAGAACAGAAGTTCTGCCTCAAAACATGTCCATTTCAATACAAGAAAAGTTTCCTGCTTCTTGTTCTCTCATGTTATGTTGCAGGATAAAGCTGAATAGGTGTTCTGCATCAGGTTCATAAATCTCAGGCCATAATTGGACAGAATTACTAGGTGTGGGCATTACACCAGGCTGGGGTGAGGAAAGGGGAAAAGAAGTCTGAGTTAAAATACAAATGCTTATTTTGGGACATTCCACTTAGTAACTTGAAAAGTAGAGATCAAGCTGAGTTGAGAACTAACGCTTGGTTATCTAATTTGGAACAGTTCTGTAACCTTTCCCATGCAAGGAAAATAAATGTTGTATTGTGAGGTGACTACAAGTCATTCAGAGACATCCTGCTTGAATCAAGCAGCAGCAGCTGACACATTCTAGTCAGAAAGTCACTGAAGTCCTCTCATTGTTCCTTCAAAAAGTATAGACCTCTGTCTGCTAAGTGACTCAGCATTTTTCAGAATTAAAGAGGTTGCAGGAAGTCACTTGCAATCAATTCTACAGGAGCATCCACTCACAAGACACTTCTCATCTTTCTGTGACAAAAACAACTTAACCTTGAGCAGCACAGGCTTCATTTGTGACATTAGAACTGCAGAAGTACTTCTGGTTTGCCACAAGAAGGAAGCAGGTCTGACAGACATTCCTCCTTACGTGCATCAGGTATTCAGCCACCCAACAAAACACCCAAAAGTGGACCGAGTTCAGCTCATCAAATTTTACCCACAGCATTAGGGGTATTCAGATATTACCGGTTATCACTGTTTGTTCTCCCTCCATTCTTCCATTTATCATGTACCAGACATGAGGCAGTTGTAAAACAATATAAAGCTGGTACTTTATAGACAGGAACACATTCTCACAAGTGTGAGCTGGCACAGCAGTCTCACCTGAGAGCTCCCATGAACGAACGTGAGCTGGAAGCCTGGCCTAGAGCCTCCAGAACAACTGAAATACAGGAGGATACTTGGAAATGAAAGGTGGTTTCTAGCGAAAATAAAGCATTTTTCTACACACTAGAGCACAGCAAGCTCTAAACTAATGATGTGCATTATGTCCTAGGATTTAGCAGCTCCTTAACTCGCCTTCTTTTTAATGTTTATAGGTACCTTCTTGGCCACAGTGGGCACTTGTAAGCACTAGCAGTGAAGCAGTGGTAACAAACTACAGAGCAGCAAAAAGTCAGGTGTTGCATTTGAATCTCTTGCAGTTCCATCTGCTGCAACACTAAATCAAAAGGAATGGATTCTTTGTTCAGTAGGATTCGCCTATTGTTTATCCTTTGTCTGTAAGCCATTATTAACTACCAATTGACCCATGTTAATATTTTTGGGGGTTTTTTTTTAAGAAGAGTTTCTGTGTTTTTACCATTCTCTTAATATAGCATCCCCCAGCTTTCCATCAATTCTTGGAAAGAAGTCTCCACCCACAAGAAATAAAAGCAGAAGGGGAAAAAAAAAAAAGATACTTAGATTGGTTAGGCCAATGAGCTCCTCAGACTTTTCCCTGTCTGGGAAGAGCAAGATGGTAGAATCTCAGTGTCTCAGCAACTCTGGTTCAGCTGAAGGTTAAAAACATGAGAAATGTGTATGGAGAGGACACTGCACGGTGAACTACGGATTTTTCTGACTATCACTGTCAGAAAAAAGTATCATAGAAACCAGCTACGCATCTCCAGAGCAAGACTGGAAGAGCAGGCACTTAATCATCAACTCAACCAAGTTTCCTGCCCAGCTAGGAAAGCACACGCCCTCCTGTGCAAGGTGCTCTGGCGCCGTTCTGCCAACCCTGTTAATTACCAGCTGAGAGCAGACGCTGCCAGCGGGATGTACTGCAATTACTCGAGGTTGGGCTGCTCGGAGTTTCCTATTACCAAGGACTCTGCCTTTTTTTCCTTTGTCTCATCCTACCTCACTACCCTGTTCTAATTTATAGCTTCGCAGTAGCAACAGCGTGGTTAAAACAGAAATGGCACTTCCACTCTAAACCTCTATTTTATTCCTTTCATTTGAGTTCATTGCTTCAGTTACCATAAAAATGTGCTTTTTGGCAATCTCTGTCCTCCACCTCCTCCACCTCCCCCTCAGCAAAAAATATTTGTCATTCCCCAAGGACACCAGTGGCTGATCCTGTGCTCTCTCTTTCATAGCCTGCAGATTTGTCTTCAATGACAGCTTCTGGAGGTAAAACCCCACAAGGATAGTGCTGCACTCTTTGCCCAGGAGACAATCTGAGTTTTCAAAGAACGTCAAAGAATGGGCATTTGCCCTATATACATGGAAGAAGGAAAGAGGAGGGGCATTGACCTCTGCCCTGACAGCACTTTACTTCTCTGCTTCTATTTTGAGGTTTCTTTGATCCCCAGAGGACCTGTCTGCAAATTTTACAAGAGAGATGCGTCAAAAGTCAGCATGTATGACAGCTACATTAGAAGTCAACAATCTGGGACTGCACTTGCTGTGCAGGCTCCTCAGAGAGCAACAGGGTACCTTCAGTCACAGCACTGCTACACCAAAGAGAAGGAAAAGTTCACGAGTCTAAGACCTGCAAGTTCCTCAAGTTCATGTTTGATTAAAGACCACTGAAGGACAGAGACAAGGCACAGCAAGCTTTATTTCTAGAAAACCACATGGTCTGCCAAGAGACTTGTGGGAGCAATAAAGCAGGGGCTACTGAAACTTCACAAAGGATAATTGCCCCACCTCGAGTTATGGTGATGGGAATTTATCAATTTTATTAGCAGGTTTTACTTTTCATAAGCATTAAATCCTATTTCATAGTTTCCCAGCATCATTTTAGATCCCAAACCCACATTTTGTTATTAACCTAAGATTTCCAAAAGTGATTAGAGGCTTACTTTGATCCAACAATCCATAAAATTATTCTGCACATTTGTGTGTATGCATATGTACATGAAATAATGCAAATTACCTTGCCCAGTGGAGAAAAAAGTTGTTGCACTAACATCTTCAAAATTAAAAACAAGTAATAAAAAATAGGGGGAAAATGCCAGCTCTTCAAATATTTCCCCAAGTTTTTTGGGGGTTTTTTTGGATGGCATGGTATGTGTCATGGCAGAAATAGGATATGAAGCAAGAACAGGTGTAAATCTTGGGGTCAAACTCAAATGGTGAATACGAGGCATTCAGCCAGTGGTGACCCCACAAACAAGGAGGTAAAACCTCCCTTTTCCAGGCTGCATTTCACATTCAGCCTTTGGGACTAAAAAAATTCCCCACTGCTTCTCAGTGCTAGCTGCCTTGAACGGATTATGTCCATGAGAGATTTTGAATTATCCTCTGATGCATGTGGTAATGGCCATTCTGTGGGACAGAAGGCAAGATGATATGGGCTATTGGGAAAATGAAGCAATTGTCAAGAAACAGAAATATCACTAAAGCTTTTTGGTAGGGCTTGGCTCACATGTTTTCTCACAGTGCAAGGGAAAAACAGCAACATGTTCTACCAACTATTTCTGCCCACTCCTCCCCTTACTTTTATTTCCATTTATGACAGTTTAGAATCTCATTGTTATACAACCAGCTTAAGCTGATAAAAATAGATCGGATAAGAGGATTTTAAAATTTGCTGACTACTGCATCAGTTCAGTGCATGCTGTGCATGAAATGGACATACTATATTTTAAAAAATCAATAAAAATTACCACATAATGGAGATGCCCATTAATGGCTCAAATTATAGATGATTTGCAACTCTTAACTCCTGTCTTTGAGGCAGCTTTTCTCTTGCTGTTCTTGGGATTTTGAAGGGCAAAAGTAAACAGGAATGCAATTATGTAAATGGCAAATTTTGCAATCAGAGCTTCCGAGACCATTTTTTATCCATCACAGATGATGGAGCCTCTGGAATCTCCAAATTATAAGGAGAAGGAGACACTGCTGTTCTTCAGCTTTAGTGGAGTGTACAAGGCAGGTTTAATTAACTCTGTGTCTTTTGGCTGTAAGAATGGAAGTGGGACGTTGATCTTCCTTTACTTTTCAGTAAAGGAAATAATCTTTCCACAGGGACTTGATTAAAACACATTTGCATCTCAGAAAGTTCTGTGAAGTTGAAGAAATATATTCCAGGGCATATTTTTAGGATCTTTTGTAAAAATAGCCTCCTCAGTCAATTACATTAAAAAAAAACCCAAATAAACAAACAAAAAAAAAAAAAACCAAAACACTAGTTTCCACTACACCCCAAGGAAAATTTCTGAAATGTCTAGTTTGGGTAAGACACGAGAAGGAACAGCTCTCACTGCTGCCTGTCCTGATGGTAGCTGTGACATCGCAGTGACAGGAGCATTCCTGCAGCTCAGAATCTTCTGCAGTTCAAAAGTGTCTGGCTTTTGTTCTAAAACAGGTTACAACAACCGGGAGAAAGAGGCAGTCTCAGAAAGTCTTAAAAACTGGCAGATAAACATCCATCAAGAGGAGGGGGGGAAAAAAAAAATCACATTTACATCCCATAATGAAATTACCACAAAATGTCCCTAATTCTAGTGAGAATCTTTTACTTCTGCTACTAGAATGGCTCAGTCAAAGATTAGTTTATTGTTGATAGAAGCAGAACAGAGAAAGAAAAACACTTCTGATTGGATTCACTGCTAGTGGTATTTTTGCCAGGTAAAAATCAGCATAAAACAGTCTAGCTTACTGAATACAACTGACTCGCTAGAAATAATTTTTCTATGGATGACTTCAGCTCCAGGATAATACTGAGGTTCTCACTCCCTTACGTGTCTGAACTAACTAGATCTTCACTAGAAAGCAAAATACTAATTTACCTCTGCTGCAAGATACTGAGGAGGCGTGAGAAGTAAAGAAAAAACGTGGAAAATGAAGAAAGGGAAAAACAGGAAGAGTTCTCTCCATATCCTGAAATAGAAAACACCTAATAAATATCCATGAAAGGAACGCAATAACAAACCTGAAACCTGTGACGCCTGAAGATTTAAAGGTCCTTGTCCTCAGCTTGACATAAAAGGGAAACCCACTGTGGGCAGACATCAGGAATCGTGTGCCCACTCAGCAGCACCAGGCACTAAACGTGTTTAACAAGCCCTCCTGCAGCAGAGATGGCAACGTAGCTACAGGCAGGAAACTTCTGTATCATGTCAGCCCTGGAGTTGTGCTGCTCAGGATTCTTATCAACTGTTTTGTTAACAGAGATTTTAAGGCTCTCCTGGGGCACACCGCATTTATGGACAGGTTTCTCTTGCTTCAGATTTGACTGGACCTCTTCCTATTTCCAAGCTACTTTTGTTCCCATCCCTGCACTGCAGCCCACTGTTGCTCAATTACCAAGGTAACAAGATTCTTTAATATTCACAATTTTGTTCCACCAGTTGTTAGTCTGTTTTTCATTCCTGCTGTCGGTCCCTTGGCCTTCTCACTAACACTCCTATTTCCATCATCTCTCCTGTACCAATTTTTTTTTTTAATAACTATCAAACAGAAAAAAATGCAAGAAAAATTACATCATCCATTCAGCAGAAGTCTCTGATGATTTCAAGTGTTAATACAAAAACTCCAGAGCTTTAGCTAAGAATTTTTTTTCCTAAGGGATCCTCTACCCAGCCTCAGAAGCTATGTCCACGTGGCTTGGTTGCTGAAGAAACCAGACCCCGAGAAACGTCCTGAAGAACAAGTCTCACAGGTAACTGCAGCCAAACAAAGCCCCTCCCTGCCCTAAGGTCTGCTGAAACAGCACCAGACAAGGAGCATTAGCTCCAAACCAAGCTATCCCCAAAACCTCCATGCAACTTCCACGGGGATCCGCTGCCTGGGGCTCCTGCCGCTTGGTTGAATTTTACACTGGCAGCTTGCAAGAATCTTTCCAAAGGAAAGAAGAAAGAGAACGATCCCAAGCCCACTGGAAAATTCATGCTTTGGCTCCAGGAAACAATCATGTTCAAAGTGACTGTGAAGTATGCAGGAAAACAGGGCTTCGCCTCTTACCCTATGGCCTGGGGTATCCCTTCCCTGCCTTTGAGTGGGAGCAAAGGAGGGAACCGAGGGAGGTTTTGTTTAGAGAAGTAACCTCAGACACTTGTAAGGAAACAATCCTGCAGGTTTGGAGGAAACGCTCAGCCTAGTACTGCTTTTGTTAATGTAATTGCAACAAAGTCTGGGAGATCCACTGGCAAACGCTGCTACCAGAGCTCAAAAAGGAGCTTCCCCTGAAGGGGAAAAAAAAAAA